>BQNB010015971.1:13321-62994 GCA_026074375.1 Tanacetum coccineum
ATGAACGGTGCACGAATTTTGAGCTTGAAGTGATTAACGATTGATTAAAACTCAAATAAGGACAATCGGTGCAAGAACGTTTCACTTTAGAGCACTAACGGTTGAATTAGATGCACTAAGGACTAACGGTGCAATCTATTTTCAACAAGAAAGGTTGTTATTGCAACAAGGGACTTGTGGTGTAATTGTAGTAAACATGTAGGGGTTGCATGTGACAACTTTCAATTCTTGGTAATTAATAAAAAATTCCCTCCATTTCACTTTCGTTTTCGTTTGAAGATTTATAAAAAAATACACCGAATATGAATTTGATCTCGCGGAGTCGTACGGTTATCGTCGGTAAAAACTAAATATACCACGTTGATCGAAATGATGTCACGAACACGATGATATAATTCTTAAGTCCCGTAGATTAACGACACTCGAAACCGAAAAACCAAAAACTTGACTAGTTCGGCTCAACTAGAAAAATACTCGTTCGGTCCAACTCAAAGAATGATTCGATCGGTCCTTCTCATGATACTCGTTCGGTGGTCCTAAATATCAACTGGTTCGGTTGTTGTTAAAAAAAACTAGTTCGGTGCTCAAAGGTTTTGGATTGGTTTGGTTCTTTGTAATATGACTAGATCGGTTGTGCTTTCAACTGGCTCGTTCGGCTCACATCAAAAAAAAATCGTTCGGTCCTTTAGATTGTTACTCGTTCGGTTCTAGTCGTGTTCCACTCGTTCGGTTCAAGAAGTTTCTAACTCGTTCGGTTGACAAAGGTTGAGAGCTCGATCGGTGGTCTTTGAATTTTTTACTCGTTCGGCTCTTAAGTTTTCCACTCGTTCGATGATCAAGTTTTTTACTTCGTTCGGTTGTTGATGATATCAACTGGTTCGGCTTGATAGAGAATGAACTCGTTCGGTGGATGAAGAATCAACTCGTTCGGTTCGAGTTGTAAGGTGACTAGATCGGTTGTGACAAAGTCTCAAACACCTTGAACGCACCTTCTTTTTCACTCCGTGTATACGCAAATGAAAACCACAGAAACCACAGAAGCTTGAAATAAGCTTGAAAATGAAGAGCTTAAAAACCACAAATAAGGCACGCTTAAGAAACTACCAACAGTGACTTGTAGAAACGAAGATTAGATAAAAACGTAAGCCCAACGAAAGATGATAATAAGATGATTCATAATATACAAGCCTCCTATGAACTACAAAGTACTACAAATAAGCCCAACGTGGAGAAAGTACTTTGTAGTAGTGTTTCAACAGTGAACAGTAAGCCCAACGTGTGTTATGAACTAAAAAACGTGTATTTTGTAAAAGTTATAAATTGTAACGATTAGAAAAAAATAAGCAAGAGATAAGCCCGAAAATAATATTTAGCTTATTAATAAGCTGAATGAGTAAGCACGAATCGAACACAACGAAACCACTAAACCCACCCGAGGCGAGTGATACCAAATGTCGGCAACCCAATATCACTTTCACTTCATTATTGAAACAAGAAAAATAGATAAGAAGATATGAAGAATTATAGAGAGAGGTTGGAGAGAATTTTAGAGAGAGAAAAACAAGAGTTGGTTAATTCATACAAGTGAAAAATAACAAATGAGAATCAACACCCTCTCCATCCTTGGAGAGGGGTATTTATAGTTAAAACCAAGAGGCTTTCATGCCTTGGTGTTTCTACGGGCCGGGCTCGGGATTACTTGGGCTTTCGCCCGATACACGTGACCGATTAGATTACACAAAGAGCCCGTTTACCCATCTAGCCTATTACAACGTATAATTAATTAATGACTGAGACCTAATATAATTAATGAACGAACTTCCTTGTTCGACTCAATATTTTGAGGCTAACAATGCACAATAAAGTGAGTCATTGTGACACTCCTTCGAGAGAACAATGATTGATTTTGTCGTTTGACTCCTGTATCTTTGTCACTGACTACGTTGTAGGCTTGTTCCTTCATGCTTTTGATCTTTGATCTTTACTTTGTCATTGTCTTTTGACTTTGTCTTTTTCGTCCGAGATCTTTAAATCTTTATCCTTCTTCTTGATCGTCTTTGCCACCTTGCGATCTTGTGTCTTGACCAACATGCTTATACTTTGCATCATCTTTAAAAGCTGCTAAGCAATCTCCCTTGATGAGATTGATATATGTTGAAGGAAGATTCTTTATATCAGAGTTTGTGCGGAAGTCTTTTTCTTTAAGTTCTTGAGCTTTTCATGATTCTTAATCATTAATGCTTATAGTATGTCTTTGTAGTTTGAGCATAGCATGTGGTAATGAAATCCGACACCAGCTAAAAACGAGGCATCACCATCTCCATCTTTTATGAATCCTGAAATAAACAGTTTGCAATAAAGCGTGTGGACGAATATGGCTTGTCATTCATACCGGATATTGGTTAATTAACCTCTGGTTCTGTAGGACCATTTTACCGTATAAAATACTATACTGTGATTGTAGATTTAAAGAATCTCCTTGACAGGGTTTCCAGCTCAAAGCGTAGGGTCTTCTAACATAGATGTATTAGATTTACCATGCTTGCTTGTTCTCATTACCGGAACGTCTCAAAGCAGACAACACGATAAGAGTGAATCAGATAGTTACTATCTTTCTGTTTAAGCCGTCAATTCCATTTTCCTGGAAACAAGTTTATTCACATTAAATCGCACTCATCGTTTCTACATCAGTCGTCACAAGTTCGATTCATATAGAAATCCTGCAAGTCACCTCCGCAGTGCTGTTTGATGACTGCACACTGGAAGGATCTTCCATTACGCCGTGAATACTAAAGAGTAATCACTCTGACTATTCTGGCGAATCATAAGTATAAATGCGTAGGACTCTTGTTAACAACTTGTGAACTTCTAATGATATTCAACACAGTGTATGTCCACACACAAGTTTCCTAAATCGACGACTTTTATTTGATGATCCTCTGGCTCTCAAGCTCGCTTAGTGCTTTGGTTTTTAGTAATCGAAGCGCTGTCACAAGACTGCCACCTATGATCAACATTATTATCTAACTCGAGTGAGCAAAGTAACAATACAGAAGTCGTGTCGTATCTCCGTGACAAACAGAGACAAGCTTTCCTTTGAGAGACAACCTGAATGGCTTGCGAGGAGGTTTACTGCATCACTCATGATTTTCGTCACATCAATGTCATGCAATCAGACATCTAAATTCTTCGACCAGCATACAGTAATTGACCCTGTTTCTTGCCTAAATCGCTGTTGGAGGCTTCTTTCTTTCTCACCTTTATCCATACATTTCTTTTTAAATTCTTCAACCCTTCTTAATGCTACCAAGATGTCATTACTAACCCTGTTTGTGATGTTCCAGTGTTAGCTCAATCTTAGTCAGCATCTTCCCTTATACACATTCATCTCCAATCATAACCACCGACCAAATCACAAAATACTAAACCGACAAAATACACTCTTCGTAAGAGACTGCTATTTCTAACTACGGAGTGTCCCATGGCGTACATCCCTCCAGTTCTGGTTCTGGAATCTAAGACAAATACCTAACGCTTACCACCTTATGACTTCAAACGTCGTACAATCAAGATGCTTGTAGCGGTATGAAGAAACTCGTAACCATAAAACCTTTTTCGAAGAGTCTCAAAGCACTTTGAGTCACAAATCACTTATTAATAATTTCATGATCACATTTAAATACATTTCTCCCCTTATTTTTAAATACTCAACATGCACTTGTCTTGACATACTTTGTGCATTTGAAATTCGTCTTAGAAATATACCCATGGGAAAACTTATACTTACATGAATTACATGAACATAAACTTGTCTCTCCCCTCAATTTTACATATGTTTGACACCAAAAAACAATGATACCAAGTTCGTAAAATGAATATTAAATTGAGTCGAACACTTAGTAATCTTACATAACTACGTTCTAATAGAAATGTCACTTATCTGTTTTTATTAAGAGACTTTCTGGGAATGGATTTGACACACATAAGAATGGACCGTACAGGAATCATGTCATCCAAACTCATTGAATGTTGTTTTTCAAAAAACCTCCCCTTGAAAGATGGAGTGTTGAACACACAATTTTGAAAGATTATTAATCGTCAGTGAGAAATTCTTGAAAAAATTGTGTTCAATGATATGTGCCTAATTACACATATCTTTTACCTTCAAAAATGAGCTTAAATAACCAAAAACAGACAAAAAACGCCAACGATATGTCGTTTGTTTGCACTTGTATTGCTGCAGGAAACGGATACATCAAGCAAAAGGAACAAAAAGAAAGCCAAACCAAACAAATCCAAGCACGGGAAGTGCAAAGGACCAAGTCGAGTCAAATGTCTATAGTCATCCCGCTTTAAAGAAACAATACAACTTGAGGGGACTCAAAACTGCCACAGCCTAAAGTTGTATTACAAAGCTAAAAAGACAAGTCAACTTGCAAACCAAGTAGATATTGCATTTAAGTATCACATCTTCAGGGCACCAAGCGCTAACCCCCAAAAAGATCTTCTTTCGCCAAAACCCTGTTACTAACTGGTAACGGCGACCCATTCCTTCTCCTCTCAACCAATTCATCTTCCCCTAAGCGCCAAAATCATTTCTCATCCACCCTACTACCACCCCCCAGTTGTATAAAAGCCACTGTTTGCAATCCTCACCTTCCCAAGTCTCTGCAATGGCAAGATTGACTCCCAAGAAGCACAAATGAAATCAAAGCTGGGGATTTTGCTTGGATTCACCTCACACATCAAGCACTGTTTTTGCTCTCCAAAGAAGCACAAGCTGCAAGTCCAAGACTTCGGCTATAAATCAGAGCTTTTTGTCAAGCCTTTGACAGGCAAATAGTTAATCTTAGATCAACTTAGCTTATTTTTTCAAGTCCATTACACTGTTTTACTTTCAGCTTTCTGTAAAACTTTCAAGTTTTAATACACACTTTGAGTTTTACAAATCAATTCACAATTTCAGTGTTAAGGTTCTACTTCAACATTATTTAGTGTTCCAAAAAGCTACTCAGTACAGCTTGTTCTTCTAGTTACCTTAATCAAGTAAATCTAGAAAAGGTCAGTAGTAGTTAAAAGAAAATCATAAACAATCACTCTCAATACACCTCAGCATATGTATGGATGATAAGTCCAGTTCTGGATGGGCTATGGACTCCACTCACAGCTTGTTTCTATACAGCAGAGTCCATTGTAGATTGCGTTGATTCTCACCTGTTTTGAGCATGGTGTTTGTAAGTCTATCCTCTTTTCTCACTTTACTCAGAACTGTTAGTTCCATTGTTAGGCACTGTTAGTTTTTTTTAAGTTTATACTGCTAGACGAAATTCATGCATATTTAAGTACTTGTTTTGGATTGAAAATTACTTTATAAGTGTTTTTACTTGGTTTGATAATCTGTTTTTTAGTAAAATTGATTTTTGGAAAAGTTAAAGGCTGTTTTCGAACAAGCAGTACTAACTTTACGTTAGTACAATAGCTAGTTTCATCTCAGCGACAACAGAACTAACTCAACACTCCCAGTAACTCAACCAAGTTAATTCTGTTAGTCTCTAACTGTTCAGCACTAGGTTGTCACTTAGCTTATCGCTTTATTAGCTCTGTTTACTTTAGATTTCCTTAAGCTTTTTAGAGCTATAATAAACCATTTCCTTTACTTTCTTTAAGGGTACAGGCTTATTTAAGCTATTTTCCACAAAGTACACTTAAGAGTTTATCATTTTTTAGTCTTTGTTCACTATTTATCATTTTGTTTATTCTAGTTGCATTCCCAATTACAAGTGCTTATAAAGGTTAGGTAGCTGCCGTTTTAGTATGTTCTCCTTATTTCATTATTTCATTTAAAGTCCTTCGTAAGCCTAGCATACTAACCTTAAGCTACAGTCACAAAATTTATCTAGGGCAGTACTAACTTCAGTTAATACTGAGTAGTTTAAAACTATTAGCACTGTTGTTAGTCACTGTTGTGTTTATCTTGCGTTTAATTTAGCTTAACTGCTTTTTGAATTGCTATTTAGAGTTAGTTAGCATTTGATTTGTCTTAAAGTTCTTATCTTGAGTTTTATTTGTGCATTCTAGTGTAAAACGTTTTAAGTATTCCTAGTTTTATTCTTCGTTTCTAGCTTATGATCTTTGTTTATTTTTATACCAATTTGACTTATCAGTGTTAGTTCCAAATCAACCCACCCTGGGTCATATTCAACACTCAATCATCATTCGTGACTCGATATTCCATCTCTAGCCTCGTTGGGACTTAACGACCCGGGAACGCTCTATACTGCTTCCGGTTTACTTGGTCTCGCGGATTCTCATCCTTGAGTTTATTTATATATCATCATATATTATCTTCTATACTTTTAAGGAGTAAGTTTCCGCGAGTCAAATTTTCGCGCCGCTGCCGGGGGAGGCTAAGTCCAAGAATATCGTAATTTTGACATTTTGTTAATTTTGAACTGTAATATTTTCCTCTCCAAACACTCTTAAAAACTACAAACAAGATTTCAATTTTTTTAGTATAATTACATACAAAAGCCAACGAAAAAAAATCAAACATATATAAAACGCTCATTGTCATAACATGAACTATAAATTCAAAACAACTCCAAATTTATCAATTGTTCTAACGTTGGAACAATACAAATTTCCAACTCGAATCAAAGATTTAAAACTGTAGCATGTGATGTCTTACTAAGTACGGCTCACATCAAAAAGAATACAAACTATAAGTTGAGGTATAAGGAGGGTTGTTTCCAAGGAACTACGACCCGAAAGGAGAAATAAGCTTCGCGCTATTCCTACTCCTCCGCGACACCTGATTGTATTGTCATTTTTTGGGAGCTACCGTGAAGTATTCTGACAGTTATTTGGGATCAGTTGTCTAGTTTTAGGTATCCTGTCCGTTAAAATAGATTGGTTGAATAAACTAAAAACCAAAAATAAACTCTCTCTTATTCTCTATTTTAGTGCATGCGCAATCGTTTCTCAAGCTCGTCGAGTCCCTACGTCACAACAACTACATCAACAACAAGCTCCTCCCTACATCTGTTTGCACATTCCCATAGTCACGATGGCTGATAATCGTACATCTGCAGAATGCACCAGGAGCTCCACCGAGGGATACAGGATGCAATTGTTGTTCTGAAAATTGTAAGCAAATCCAAATTTTGAGCTCAGCACGGGTTACTACTCTTGTCCAGAACAAGAGTTTCTTCGGAAATGACAAAGAGGACCACAACGCAACATCCGTTACTTCCATAAAATCTAACCCTCACTCTACTTCTTAGATATCCTAATGCGTCCCAACTCACATCAATTAAATAGCATGCTTTTTCCTTTCTCTCTCGATCTCGGGCAGCACCGGATTATTGCTTGAGATCTAGAACCCCCTCGACTAACTAATTCTAAACATTGGATATACCTATCTAATTCATAAACAGTTCCTTCCACCTTCTAAAACGACAAATCTTCGAAACGAAAATTACCAATTTCAACAAAGGTTACTGCGCGATGAGTCGTTTAGTGGAGGCTTGGGATCGATCTCTAAAGATCTCCCAGCATGTCCACATCAAATGGATTTCTAGCTCACCAACTGATACATTTACAACGCCTATAAATGTTAATATCAATTACTCTTGAACTCCGCCGCAGGTGCAATTTTTTGGACAAAAGGCCCAGCTGATTGCTCAAGCATCATAAGAGAGCAAGTCCAAAGTTCGATCACCCCATTCGAAGCAAAGCCATTATCGCTCAAAATGAGTTACGAGCACTTCACCTCCGTGAATCTCCCGATGTTGCTGAATTGAAAGACATTGTTTAGAGCTCTACTTCTGCGACAAGCAGACATCTCCAGCTTCCAGCTTCCCCTCCCGTAAAAGACGATCGAGGCAAAGTCTGGTGTTACCTGCGGTGGTAGCCGACTCTATCGTAATTGTCCGGACTACCGATGAGAGCCACAATTACACGGAGAATAACCTCCATGAATCACAGTCTCGCAAGCATCCGCATCAAATTTCAACGCAAGTAAATTCCGGTTACCGTCCGCCACCAATGCCAACAAATCAGACACCCGGTTTTCCCTCCATCAACACAACAACCAAGCACAATCAAAATCGTTGCGAGCAACTCAAAATCAAACACGTGGGAATAGCTATAACCCAGGGTCAAAACCAACGACCTCAGGTTCAAGCCACAAGCCCCAATGTATAAACCCCCGTTTAATCAAACACCCAGCTTACCAAGCTCCACTCATCAAGCTTCGGTTATCCAAAACTGATTTGAAGCTAAGTCAAAGGCTAATGATGCGGTTATGCAAAACATGCAAAACCAATGTCCAACATAACCCGACTTGCTCACTGCAAAAATCGTAAATTCCAACCAAGCATCACTACTCAAATTCGGGTTCTCTTCCTAGCAACACCGTTGCTAACCCGAAAGGTGAAATATGAAATACAATCTCCACCTGAATGCGGATGTTTCGTACTGATGGTACCTCAAATTCCACCTCCGGTGGGTGGAATTTGAAACCGAGGTGACAAAGGACACGTACTTCCTAACGAAAGTACCAACGACGTCCAACCTCCTGATAATCCAGTTGTGAACCAAAGTTGTCGATGACTAGACTCTAAACAACTCCTCGTATCCACTAGGGTAACCAATGAAAAAGTCCGAGAAAAGGACGACCTTTTAGCTTTGAAATTATGGGAAATTTTTTCGGAATCTCCACTTCGAGCTAAGCATCGCAGGTTGCCCGTTCATGCACCATGCCAAGTTTCGCACCGAATGTTCAGAACAAGCTTTTGAATAACAAAAGACAAATCTTGGAACTTACCAAAACACCGGTTAACTGAAAATTGCTCGGCAGTCATCCTAAAGACATTCTCCAGACACAAAATTAGGATGACCCGGGTAGATTTCGATACCGTTGATTTTATCCAAGTTAGATAGAATGCTTGCCCTGGCCGATCCGCGCAAGCATAAATCTAATGCCACTCTCCATTTTTGAAAAGCTTAATCTCCAAGGACTAACCAAAACTAGGATGGTACTCGAGTTAGCCGACAGATCAACTTCCACTCCCACCGGCATAGCCGAAAATGTTTTTGTGAAAGTTGGAACGTTCTCACTTTCCACCGATTTTTGTGTAGTTAATTATGAGCCGACTCCTAGAGTCCCGTTGATTTTAGAAGACCATTGTTTTAAGAATCGGCAAGAGCCTTGATCATGAGTTCCCATTGAAAAGATGACCTTAAGACATGATGACAAATCCTGATTTTCAAGTATGTATACGAAATATTTCTCCTACAATTCCTGGAATACAGTTAACAAGGTCCGACTTTATTTGACAATAGCTTAGGTGAGGCATATTCCCAAGAGATATTTTAGGTTTCTCGGAAGTATCAGAAAATAGGAAAATTCCACTCCTGTACTTTGAACCAATTGTTGATACCACTTCTCCACCCTCACTCCATTCGAGGGTAGTGATTTCATTCTAGAAGAAATCGAGCTGAACTTTCTGATACTTCATATCAAGTCAGCATTGATGAAGCCGATGTGATCACGAGGAGGGACATTCTTCTTCTTGAAGAGAATCCTAGAATACGTGAGCCTTTATCACCACTTCCAACCATACAAATTATTTTCCTGAGGTTAGAAAGAAACTTACGATTCTTGTGGAAGCCAAACACCGTTGATAACATATAATTTGATGAACCTCCCTAGGATCAGACTCAAGGACGTACTCTACAAACCACACACATCCTCGAATATGCATTTTTGGAGAGGTGACAACAAGTTACCCATTCACAATGCTAAAAATTTGAGTGTTCTGGGGATAAAGCCCCGGCATCTCATAAAGTGTTTGTCAGTCCCACAAGCGATCCATCGCTTGTAAACTCTCTGAATATCAAAGGTACTAACCCAGAATGTATGTATCAAAAGATACAAATGAAGAGGACTACACAACCAGCGGTCCCAACATCAGAGACGGGTAAACACAAAAAAACCACGATGTCCATAAAAACAAAAGAAGTTGAAAAAACTTCTTGACGCTGGATTAATTTACCCTATCACGATAGTCCCCTGGGTAAGCCTCAATACACTGTGAACCAAAGAAAGACTGGTTTTACCGAGTTGAGAATGAACAAAATAAGTAGATCCCAACTCGATTAGATCCGGATGGCGGCGTGTATGCAATGACTACCGAAAGTTGAATGAAGCCACCCCGAAAGGAACCATTTTCCACTACCTTCATGGACCAAATGCTCGAGAGGCATGCGTAAATGAATACTATTGTATTCTCGATGGTTTTTCTCGTGTTATTTCCAAATCCCCAACGACCGCAAATTCAGAGAAAAGACAACATTTACTAGCCCATACAACGGCACCTATCCTACCGCCGCATTGCCCTTTGGCCCTCTGCAATGCACCAGGCACTACTCCAGAGATGTATATCGGCAATCTTCCCCGACATGATCGAAAACAAAACGATGGAAGTGTTTTAAGGATGACTTTTCGGTTTTGGAATTTCTTTCTCTACCATGCCTAACCCAATTGGAAAACATCTTCTAAGCGGTGTGAAGAACACAATTTCGCTCTAAACTGCGTGACGAAAAGCCTTTCATGGTATAAGGCAAGTCATGATTCACGGACAATCAAATCTCAAATCGTGAATTGGAGTTCGATCGCGCTAAGATTGACGTTTATCGCCAAGCACCTCGACCCGACTACAGTTAAAAAGGTGTCGTAGTTTTCTTGGGCCCATGCCGGGTTTTATATAATATTCATATCAGAATTCACTCAAAAATATCCCGTCCCATGACCCATATCTTGAACAAAAGACTCCGTTTTTATTTCTCCAAAGAGTGTACTTGAAGCATTTAGACACTCTCAACAAAGAATCTAACCTAGGCTCCAATCCTGAATGCCCCAGACTGGCACGTGCCCCCTTAGACAATGTGCGATGCGAGCGATATCGCCTTAGTGCAGTCTTAGTGCGAAACAACTTCAATATGAAACAAACCTCAGGCCTATACATTAATGCAACTGAAAAACGATAGACATGAGCGGAATCACGTTTACACACGACAGAGAAAAGAAATGTTTAGCCGTAGTAGTACCATTCGCGAAAAGACATTCCGATCTACATTTCATGAACAAATGCACTGTGTATACCGGATCATTCGCCTTAAGTATCACTTTGCTAAAAAAGATTCTAAGGCGCGAGATTAGATCCCGATGGGTTCTGCTCTTCAAGAGTTCGACTTTGATGTAGTTTTACACAAAAGAGCTGAGAACCTAGCAGCTGGATCATCTATCACGCTTAAAGAATCCTTCACTACTGGTGAATGAACTCGATCCAAAAAGGATAAATGAAAAGTTTCCTCTTGAAACACTTAGTTCGATTGCTGTACGTTGATACTTTTACCCCATGGTTTGCTGACATCGCAAACTACATGCGGAAATATCGTGATCAAAGGGGATGTCAACCCAGCAGAAAAGAAAATTCTCAAAGACGTGAAGACATTATTTTCTGGGAAGACACCCTATTCTGTTTAAAATCTGTGCGATCAAGTTATCTCGACTATGTTTTTTGCAAGGAAGCCCAATGACATCCCATGTGCATGCCACGATCGGTCCAACCGTGGACATCACGGTGTTTAAAAAAAAAACTAACACAGCAGATAAGACTGCGATTCCCGGATTCTTTTGGCCCACAATCCTTACAAAGATCCGCCCACCATTAAACTTCAATACCCTGTAACAGAGTGTATAAAACCACTGCACAACTCCCATGCTTGGCACAGACTTCAACTTCATCTCGGTCGCATATCGATGAAACTTTTTTAACCATATAAGTGACGATCCCTCCTAACACCGAGGAAGGACATTGCACACGTCACAGAGAAATTTTATCATTTTATCTCTACATCCTCTCTTTGACACTCTATTGATGTGAAGACATTGCTCGATAACGGTAGATCGATTTTATGATGAAGAATAGCTGGAAGGACAAAAATACCATATTCCTCAATACCACCAAGGGAATTATGAATTTCTTTGTGAATATGAAATCTGATCTTTGTACAGCAATCCGTGCTATAATCGAGACATATCGATTGTATCTTATCCTTAAGATCTTTCTCTTTTCCAATGATTCGGCCTCGGTGAACTTTCATCCTTTCCTAATATCAATTCCCCCTCGAGAAAATTGTAGCCAGTTGAATTTTGAATTTCTGGACACTCACGGACAAGTTATATTCTGGTTTTTTGTGTGACCAAGTTTTGCTACTATACGATAGACCTCTTCCTCTCCTCGACCTACTCGGAAGCTCTTTCAAGGCCAATATTCTCAATGCTATCCCAAAGAGTGCACATCTCTCCAACCTCCATTCTCATCATCCCCGTTGCGATCAATGATTCCTACTTATTGATAGAAATTGACTTTGTCTTTCTTGCTGATGACGGATCAATACCATCTCGTCAGGTATTGAGTGTGATGATGACTACTCTCGTAAGTGACACGATACTATTCATTTTACCATCCCGAGATTCGAAACTATTTTACATGTTGATTATCCCCCAACAAATCGGAGAAAATTTTTCACAACCGATTGAGATGTGGGTGGAAAAGGTACATCCCCTAGATGTTGCCTGAATGTATTTACCAACCACCATTCCTCGCAGACCTGAGCAAACAAAAAAATACTACAGACTACAAGGTTCTTCATAACCCACCTACATGAATCTTTATTTCACGCTTCTGATTATGTTCGAGTATCGGCCGAATCTCATTTCTCCCATATCTTGTTTTTACTATACTTGTTCTTTAACTTAACATCTCTCTTTCTTTCCTTTCTTATCTCTTTCTTTCTGCTTATTTTGTATGTCCCGGTTAATTCCGCCATTATACTTCTTCCTACCTCCTGTGGGGACATGAAGCACAAATCACTCAAACCATATATGCGATCCCGCTATCTGTCCAAAAGTATCCATTCCCTAGTCCTAATGAAGCCTGGATGTATCGCATCGGGAGTTTACTTTCCCATTTCAGGAAACTTCAATACCTTATCAGTAGTCCCAATCTTGAATGAAATTCCGATGATGATGCAATTAGTCTTTTAATGTTACCACATTGTGACGTTACCTCAAATAGCGCCCCACACGACAGTTAGGAGGGGGGGGGGGTTTCCATTTCCACTCTCTATTATCAAGACACTCATCTCCCAATGTGAAGTCTTAATCGTCGTACTCCTTGAAGTATAACGCGCATCCCAACTCTCAATCCACGGATCACACTAAACTTTGCTAATATGCGACCAGATATAGGAAACGACCGCCTACAAGACTCCAGAACAAACTGTGTTTGCTTCAAGCCTGTTGTGTTGTTCCCACACAGGCCACAGAAACCTACAAAAACATCCGACGAGCGACACAAACACAAATTCCCAATACACCTCGAGATACCCTCTATCAAAACCATCACAGGGGGGGGGGGGGGGGGGGGGGGGGGGGGGGCTTACATTTTACAAACCCAAGGAGGGTACCACCCGCACCACACCACGTTACACTCAGCAACCATCACAACAATTTACATCCCAAAATAAAACGCCATTCCACACTAATTAAGATTTAAGGGGGGGGTGGGACAAAGACAACCACAATCTATAACACCGGATCACCCAATCACTTCGACGAATGTTTGTAATTACCCAACGTACACATCAACCCGAGGCCAAGGGGGGGGGGGGGGGGGGGGGGGGGGGGGGGTCACACTCTTGCCCGGACTACGTGTTGAGGCCGACGGGGGGGGGGGGGGGGGGGGGGGGGGGGGGTATAATCATCACCATAAAAGATCATAACCGGCGGTAATGTGAAATCAATCAGCAATAACTATTCACTAATAACTATAGTATGAACGTGCAAGGAGGGGGGGGAGAGGGGGAAAAATGTATGTATATAGATTGCGCGTCTCTACGGCGAAACAGTAATATCAGAGTCGTACCAGGCCGTCATAACTATAATATGAACTGTACCAACACCCAACAGTTCAACCCAAGGTATGTGGGGGGGGGGGGGGGGATACAGAACGTCAACAAACTATACAGCGATCACAACAGCAACCCATAGAGCGTACGACGAAACACCCATAGCCACATAAGGGGGGGGGTGAACCACGAAAGCTCGGGGTGTCACCTACACACGTTTATACTTGGGGGGGAATGCCTTGATCACACATTTAAAGTTGGACGAGTATAGAGTGTTCCGGCCGGGGGGGGGGGGGGGGGGGGGGGGGGGGGGGGGTACCGAGCCCAATTCACATACTTGGTAATCGAACGTAACGTACGCCCAACAACAAGCGCGTAACTTGGACCAAGCAACCCCGGACTAATCCGCCAGATAGTTGATTTTACTCAATCCACGAACCCACAGTTATGGGGGAAGTGGGGGGTGGGGGGGGGGGGTGGGGGGTGGGGGGGGGGGGGGGGGGGGGGGGGTGGGGGGGGGGCTATACTACTGCCAGGGGGGGGGGGGGGGGGGGGGGGGGGGGGGTGGTGGGGGGTTTTTGGGGGGGTGGGGTTTGTGGTGGGTGAGGGGTTTTGGGGACTCTGGAGGGGGGTGGGAGGAAATGGGTAAATAGGTTATATACACAGAAAATATACAGTAATGTTAAATCAAACACGTTTGACCCGAAAATCGAGAGTACCCAATCCATCACAACCTTCATCGAGCTAACCAACCCCAACAAACACATCTAGAACAACTCCTCGAGATGAAGTTAGGGGGTCCAACGAACAACTGGATTATCTTTTAGGGGGGGGGGTCATATATTGCATCATTTGAACACCCCTTACGCCAACCCAACAGAGGGGGGAGTTCCAAACCTACTCCCTAGAGAGGGGGGGGTCTAGTGTTCTATAACCCACCCATTACTCCGTGTTATAAACACACAGCGGCACACCGCGGGCTAGTAAAGAGGGGGGGGGGGGTATTCCCCGTTAGTGGGGGAGAGGGGGGGGGGGGCCACGTACTTCAGGCAACGTGGTTGGGGGGGGGGGGAGGGGGGGGGGTGGAGGGGGGGGGGGGGTGGGGTGGGGCTTAAATTGAACAGTTTCTGTAGTGTTATAAATAATAGCAATCTCAGTTTTGTCATTCATCAAGGAATTATCACAACAAAAATTCTTCATAACTAATTTTGTATGCTTCACAACAAAAGAAAATTGTATAAAATAAAGAAGTTGGGAAAATCGAAGCCGAATCCGGATATATCCATAAATCTTATCGACTAACAATTATCTTTTGACATACCTCATAAACCTAGATTAATTAAATAATCCTTCAAAACATCGAGGACGATGTTTAGTTCTAATTTGGGGGGTACTTCGATTGATTGTTTTCCTGCAGCATGTTACCGTGACGTAAACCCGTTTTTACCCACCAAATACCAAAAATTAAAAAATTTTAAAAAATTTTCAAAAATAAAATAAGTGTTTTGTACGCAGTTATTGCTTTTCATTTTGGGTAGAATAAGAAATAATTTTTGACTCATCGGCGATTGAGCCCTATCTAGTTCCTTTAGGCCAAGCTGTTTCACGAATTCTATAAGCTATGACTTTTAATAATGTCAGAATTCGGATGGAAATGATAGAGTAAAATATAAAGTTTATGCGACCTAACAAGATCTTCTAAAAAACTTATACAGTATAACTTGTGGTTTTCTCTCCCGTGAAATTCTAATCCGCCTAATCATACGTACCTCAATTTAATTCCACTAAGTTAGTTCGATGTTTTCAAAAAAGCTTCAAATTTTTAACCTTGAGTTTTCAATCAAAGCGAGAGATTTTGTAGTGAGTTAAAAGATAAATAGCCAAAGAAGCAAAGAATTAAATGTGAAATGCAAAAATTGCATGAAATAGTGAAATTTTTGCCACTGAAGCCTGCAGTTTGAATGTATTATGGATCAAGTAAAAGATGTGTCGTGATATCCACTCCGCTAGCAACGAGGTGGGGATTCAAACTAATACGTCTTTGCTTCTAGGAGGATTTGTGTGTCGTGATTCTCCTTAGGAAGAAAGCTAGTGAGGTTTCAAACTAAGACACCAATCCTATCCATATAGAATAAGGTGTTGATAGTGATTATCCCACTACGCTAAGCAACGGGTGGGTTTACAAACTAAGAAACACAGTCGTTGGTTTGTGATACCTGCTCCGTTAACCACGAGTAGGGGATCAAACTAAGCAACCTCCCTAGCTATTAAGAACTTACTGATTACTGATGTTGTAAAATGTTCTGCAAAAAGTTTCCAATGTTTAAATCACAGAAATCAATTAACGTAAGTCTAAATAAGTTGATGCTTTGAAGTCATGATTCATCTTGAATTATGACAAATGAAAATAAGTTGTGGTCCTATTTTAAATAAAATGAGTACACACTATTCAAATCATATATCCATGTTGGGAGTGAAAGTTCCACAAGTCCACATAATTAGTAGTAGGGGCGTAACATCTAAACTTATATCGACAAAATGATCTTTTTTTAAATTGCTAGCTTGGAACTTTGGTGAAAAAATCGAGAGATGAAATTATCCGTCAGACATCCGTAGATCGACTCTACGCGCTTCTCATTCTATGATCCCATATTAATAAATAAAGAAAATCCAAACTTTTAAAAAATGAGAAAATCCCAAAAATATTATTGTAGTTAGTGTAAAATTTCAGAAAATGGGAGTAACTGGTCTAACATGTTTTACTTCAATAACATTGGCCTTAAGCACACGCAATAACCTTATTGGGGGATTTGATATGTGCTTAATTACACATATCTTTTACCTTCAAAAACGAGCTTAAATGACCAAAAACAGACAAAAACTGCCAAATATATGTTTGTTTTGCATTTGTATTGTGCAGGAAGTGGATATCAACAAAAAGACAGAAAACCAAGCCAAAATGACAAAACTGAGCATGGAATGGAAAAGACTGTGCAAAATCAAGGCCAAAGTCAAAAAAAATGCCAAAGTCAGAGTCATATATATAACGAATCGAGTCAGTCAAACCGTAGCCGAACTGAAGAATACTGTTGGATGCAATCTAAACCCATCTGATGGGCCGGGAAAGCCCAATAGTATAATACAAGACTGTGAAGTACCAAACTGGGCCCCACAATCCAATAACAACAGCCCATTTGTGTGCAATGACAAAGACTGTTGAAGACTTTGAAGGCCCAATCCTAGCCCAGTATACATCAAACTCAGCCAATGAACACAACAAAACCCACTCCATAATCCTTATTGGGCTTAAAAAGCCATAACTCAAACCTTACCGTTTATTGGGCCTTAAAAAGCCCAAAAACATAAGCCTAAACCTTATTTGGGCCCAATACACACCCATTGCCCAATCTACAAGCCCAAATGCCCAACACAAATGAACCCAAGCCCAAAACCCCTTTTTTTTTATAAAACACAAGGACCAAAAATGTAAATTTTAAACTTTATGTTTTTTATAGATTAATAAATGAAAAAAAAATAAAGAAAAGGGTCCCTAAATTGCCAAGATTGTAAAGTGTTAAAAAGAAAAATAGAAAAATAAATAACACAAGGCTTAAATTGCAAATTAACCAAAACCCTCTTTTATTCTTTTGTTATAAAACCAGAGGGACCATTCTTGCAATAAACCAAAACCTTTTTAAATCTTTTAGTTATAAACCACAAGGACCAAAGGTGTTACTTTCTAAACTTTCATTATAACTAAAAACCCGGCTTAGATAGAAATGAAAAGAGAAGAAAAGATGAGGGGTCAAAAGTGCATCTTTTCCAAGGTTTTCTTTTAAACCTGCAACCACCATCGTACCCGCCAAAACCCAAACAGCCATTTCCCACGGTTTCTAGTCCCAAACCACCTCTCAAGTACCCTTCCCAGCTCAACCCTACCCATTCCCACCTCCCCATTGCCCCTATAACCCTCCACCCTGACAAAACACTCAACCCGAAGTTACCCTTCAATGGTGAGATGGTGTTTTAGTGAAACAAAGGGCTAGGATTACCTGAAGCGTTCCTACTACCTCCACAACAGCTTATCCAAGAGCAAAGAAGGCTTGAAGACTTTATAAAAGACCAAACCAACGAACCAAAAAAACCTTTTTTTTTACTTTTTCTTAGTATAAATTTTACTTAAAGCTTGCATTTAAATTATTGTACTCAGTTCTTTTTAAGTTTATTTGTTTCATTTCAGTTTAAATAAAAGATAAAGAGTTTTTTGTGTTATGCATTTTTCAAAAATTTGAAATGTATAAATTAAATCCTATCATTCTGTTTAAACTTACATAACAATGAGTAAAGGTTGTAAAATCCAACTTAAACCAGTGTTCTACCCTTGATTTCATCTAAAAAAATCGTTTTTATAAATTAAGGTGTTTTGGTTTTAACCTAAAATGGGTCTATGGTTTGTGTGGTCAAGCTCACTCAGCCAACTTTGGCTGAGTGTGTAGGCTTTATTAAGCCACCTTAATCACCAATTTTAGTTTGAAAATAAGTTTTTAAGTTGTTTCTATGTTCTGTCAAAATTTGGATAAGCTACATCAAGCACCAAGGGCTCAAGCTGTGTAGACAGCTTAAGCACACTTTGTTGTGCTTATTTGAGTTGTTTCTAGCCATTTACTCACCCCTTGTTCTGTCCCTTTTGGTTTGACCAAGTATAAGTCAAGTTTAGCTTGTCATGTTCTTTGAAATCCCTCAATTTAAGCCCATATTCAGCACTTTTTCTTCACATTATTACTAATATTTTGAATATAAGCTTAATTACATCCCTTATTAATCTGTTTTTGGTTTATTTTGGTTAAAAAGCTCTTAAGAGCTTATTTCAATAAGCTAAAAAAGGCCCTTAAGCAAACTGCCTAGCTTCCCCTGGTGCTAGACACCATTCTCAGCCCACTTTTCTAGCTTATTTAGATATTAAGCCTTAGGATCTTTTAGCTTTTATTTATAGCTTATTAGTAGTTCTTTAAGTCCCCATAGTTTTTGTACTGAACTCCCCTTCTAAGCTTACTTATTTAGGCTTAAAGTCCCCGATTTTTCTGTTTATAATAAGCTGTTAACATAACTAAGTACTTTCCCCAGCTTATTTTAGGTCTTTATTAGATTTTCCATAGTTTTAATTTTAGGACTCCCCTAGCCTATTTATCTGTTCCCCCTAGTTTCTAGCTTATTTGTTGGCTTAAATCCCAAAAAGCCAAGAAAAATAAGCCATAAGCTTATTTAGCTTCTGCAGCCCCATTAAGCTCACATTTCTAGCTTATTTAGTTCACTTCAGCTTATGCCCCTTTTACAAAAGTTACTCCCCTTAAGCCCCTTTACAACTTTGCTTCTTTGGCTTTTTGATATTAAGCACTTTGGACACTCTTTGTAATCGTGTTCACTTTTCAGGCACTTTCATGTGTAATATTTCATTCTTTTATAGTTTATAATTGTTAGTCCCCTGTGGTTAGTTATCTGTTACCCCGTTAGTCCCTTGTGTCCTTTTTTTTCATAGTTAGACCCTTATTCTAACCACATTAGTTTATTTAATTTAAAAAATAACATTAGGTTGTAGAATTTAATTATTTTAATTACTTTTTATTAAAACAGTAACTTTTGGCATTTTTATAGTTTTTAGAAATTGTTAATTTTTTTCTTTATTTAATTTATTTTTTCAGAATTTTTATAACGTTTTTATTTTATGTCTTTCTATTTTCTTAGTCATTTTTAATTATTTTTAATCTTAAAAATATTATAAAAAATCCAAAAAATAATAAAAAAATATTTTCTTTTTATAAAATTTCTCTTTTGTCATATTAGTGTCTAGAAAAATATAAAATTTAGTATAAGCTTAATTTTTCCTTAAATTTCCATCTTAAGACACGTTTTACCGGGTTGAGTTTTTAACCAGTTATCTTTCGTTTACATTCAAAACGACCTCCGTTTTAGTAACTAGTTTTATTTATGTTTTCAAATAAGATAAGTAAGAATTTAATTTGATTTTTATATAAATTTAATCATTTTTTTCTAATTTTTAGTAATTTAGTTTCCCGATACCTATTGTGTTCCCCGTATTTAATTTAATTTAATTTTAGGATATCCAATCAAATTATTATGACTTCCCGTAGTTTTAAGTTCTACCAATATTAACCTATTACTGATTCCCGTATATTTTTAAGAACCCCCATTCCTTATGCTTGTTTTCCCTAGATTAAATTAAAGGTTTTATTTAATCAATTTATTGTAATTATATCAGTGTTTCCAATCATATAATTATCCATCATTACAATTTCTCATCAAACCGATAACTATCAATTGCAGCCTCGTTGGGGACATAACGACCTCGGGAATATCCTCTTCCGAATCTTTTTATAATAGATCTTACTTTGTAATATTATCCATTTGTGGAATTTTACCTTTTGCCTGGTCCCAAGGCATTCGTTCAGGATCTGTAATTAGGGTTGATATATAAGTGTTACTAATATCACAATCAAGATGCTTGCCGTATTGACGCTTTTGAAAGTTGCGATCTATCTAATCATGAACAAGAGTTATTGTTTACACGGAACACTCCCTTTGAAGATACCACTTCAGACAAGAAAGAAGCCAAAGTAGAATTGCTTAATGGATTTTACTCCTCCAAGAATTCGATTTTAAAGTAATTGATACCAAAGGAGCTGAAAACTATGCAGCCGATCACCTCTCTCGTCTTGAAAACCCTTACGAAAATGTTTTTGATCCAAAAGAGATTAACGAGACCTTTCCTCTTGAAACATTAAATGCTGTGAATTCTTATCAAAGTAACCCCATGTTTTTCCCGACAATCCAAATATACAACGCGGGGAATTTTCTCATCAAAGAATTAAAACTCACAAAAAGGAAAGATTATTTCAAGGATGTAAAGCATTACTTTTGGGATGATCCCTAATCTCTTTCGAATCTGTGTGGATTCAAATCATCCGTAATGTGTATGTCGGCCAAGAAGCTTTTGAAATACCTCAACAGCTTGACATGAGGACCCACCTGGGCCACATGGTCCCTAATATCACCGCTCGAAACGTATTTGATGCCGGTTTCTTTTGGCCTACGATTTATAAGGATGCTTACGAATTGATCAAATCTTGTGATGCATGTCAAAGACAAGGCAAAATCACACATAAGTGATGAATGCCGCAAAAATGGCAATATCTAAGTTTGTGAAATTTTCGCTGATAGGGGAATAGCTTTATGGTACCAAATTTCCGTCGTCAAGAGGAAACAAATATAACCACGTATCCGTCGAGATTGATCTTTCATAATGGTTTAAGCCAAGGCTCCCCCACAAATGATGCTAGAGTAGTTGTCAAATGTTTTTTGGAAATCCCTTTTCTCCTGAATCGGTGCAACCAAGAGCTATCCATAACGACCAACATGATAAAGTTACAACTAACTATGGTGTCACCCGATCGCCTTCTACCCTTACCCACCCTCAGACCGAGTTGGCAAGTTGAAGTTACTAATCGAGGTATCTAAAAATCTAAGAAATTACGTAATTGATAAAACCGGCCTCAAGTGCCGACAAGATAGACGCTTCATTATGGCATTTCCGAACCGCTAACCAAGACTCAAGTCTGAGGATGCACGCCCTACAAGCATAGTTTATGTAAAATCGGTGACATTTACCATTTGCATCTAGAACACAAGGCAAATATGGGCTCTTAATCATGCCCAACTTCGATCTAAAACCGCGGGGTGTGATCATCGTAAAGCATTCCAACTTAACGAACTTAACGAGCATCGAGATAAAGCTTAATGAGAGAATATCAATGAATCTACAAGGAGAACACGAAGTAACCTTCACGACTCAAAGATCAAAATCGAAACTTACAATGTTGGTGATCCAGTAAAACCTAAAAATCTCAACAATTTTAGAAAATAACCAAAATAGACCCCCTAACGCAAGAAAATTCATAAAACATGCATAAAATTTCAATTCATTATAATAAATTAATGAAATACAACATCTGACAAATTATGAAGATTAATTGGAACGAAAAAAATACCGTGTATATTATGTAAGAAAAATAATTAATTTATATATATCAATAATAAGCCAAAAATATTAAAGCTATTTTAAGGTATTTATTACTTTACAATTATATAAAATAAATATGGATAATTACAAAATAAAATAATGCAATTTAGTTATCTAAATTATCACTTTTGAAAGCCCCTAAACTCGTCCCAATACCTAGTGATATTTCTCTAAGCAATTTTATTTTAACTAAATCCAAAAAACATAATTCCCGAAACCCCTAAACAAAATCAAAAGAGGCGCACAAAGAAATTTCCAAAGGCTAGGCACGATTTTTCTAAGGTATTTTTGAAGATCAAGAAAGGAGGGTAAAAATAGTGGGAAGATTGTAGAGTGCATGGTTCATTGTGAAATTGTTTGGGTTCGAAAAAGGCAACTGGTACTATAATTCCATCCAATCAACCAAGGATCATCAAGTGGTAATATTGTATCACATTTTTCAATCAATTAATTGGTTCTATGCTTAAAAAAAATTACGATGCATGTTTATTTTGGTCGAAAATATATTAAAACATATTCGAAACTCATACTAATTTTCAGCTAGTTATGTTATCGCCATTTTGAATAATTGTATAAATTTGATTTTATATTTTTCTAAGGTTGTTTATATCATATATGACTCAGAAAAATTGTTGAAAAATTTAGAAAGGATTCGAAAAATTATTTTGGGATTTTCTTTGTTTGCCGAATTCGAATAAAAGGACAAAGGGAAAGAAATAAATTAGGGTAGGGTTTTAATATTTTTCCTGTTCTTTTAAGCCTAATGATTGTATAAAAATGGGAATGTTTGGGTAAAATTTAATTAGGGTTATTGTTGATTTAATTACTTGAGCCGATTTGGTATTTAAAGTATAATGGGGTGATTTGTAATTATCTGAAACTATGAGTCTGTTTTAACATGTTATTATCTTATTATATTCTGTAAAAAAATAATTGGGGGGATAAAATGTCAATATTGAATATGTATTTTGGATTAAATGGTTAATTACATATAATAACGTAATTTAGAAATAATTAATTAAAATAGAGGACTGAAATTTTAAATTCTGAAAATGGAAGTTTAGGTCAATATTTAATGTAGTAAAGTATGAATTTTGCGTCATATTTGAATCTATAAGGACTTGTTTTTGTAATTATGGGATAATTAACGATATTGTTATAATATAATTAATAACAAAAAGGGCTAAATAATACACTATTATAAATTAAAGGGTTTGACTTGTAAAATGAGTCGAAAATGAAAAGGTATAATCGAATAAAATGTGATAACTTTGATAATTTACACTTATAACCTTGAAAATATTGTTGATTTTGTATATTAAACCCATAAAAATATGAAACTTACTAAAAATAGTGGAAAGATACTAAAAATGGAAAGTTACATAAAAAGAAAGTATAACCTTAAATACATGGTTTTGTAAATTCGAAATTCATCATTTCTTTTAGGTTTTCGGTCAAGAGGAGTGATTTTGAATTCCTATGGTGTTACCTTTGATTATTTGATTAGCTTCGGAATAATGTACAATATTCTGACCTTAATCGTTAAGGTTTCTCATGACATATTCCTCTCTATCTTTTGATTACTTATGTGAATTGCTACATTTGTTTTGACCTTTTACCTTGGTTTCTCTTATATGATCTGTTATTAATGTTCCATTTGAACCCTGCAATCTACCTTTTGATATTGAACCATTTGGCATTGAACCTTTGCTATAGATCCCTTTGAAATGAACTTTAAGATTACTTTCTTGAACCCTTGCAGTTTGAGACCGAGCCACTATTTGGTTTTCCTAAGCCATGAGGTTAACTGGCCGTGTCATAGATGCACCATTGGCATGACTCATGTGTGGTTTGAGTGATTTCTCAGCACCGCCCCCATTTGATAATTATATCGCATTATGAAGATTATTATATTGTTTTAAGGACGTATGGAATGCAACCTAGATTTGTTTGTATTCGATGGATTATGACATTATCGAAATAGAGTATATTTGTGACTTGATGTTTGGGTGCATTCCACGTTCTTTCACATTTTTGAGCTCGCGCTCCAAGGTTTTCCTATGATTATGATTTTTTTGGGCTTGGTAATTGGAATTGATTTGATTTCTGATTCATACTTACCTTACACTATGAAATGACCTTCTGATTTTAACTTCCTTATACCTGTATCCTTTGACTTTTCCGTAATCTTTTGCGTTCGATTATATATCTCTGTTCACTAGCTTTATAAGCTCAGCCGCACTTTTCTTTTCCTGCGTGCAGGTATCAAAGCTAGGAGCTGGGGTTGCTTTCGAAAATTAGTGCTGAGGTGTGGACTTACCCTAGAGATCTTTGTTTTGATAAAATGATTTGTTACTTTATGAGAACATATCGTTAATTTCGGTTTTTATTCGTTTGGAATACTCGTCCTTGAAAAAACTTATGTCCTTAAGCATGTTGAACATATTTTTCCTTTGGTTATTTTATTGAAGACATCCGATGTTTATGCTTGTGTTATGATATTATGCCTTTTGAATGTCCCACCATATTTATGTAAATACTTTCCTACCCTTTAGGAGTCGGGGTTTACCTTTATGGTATCAAGCTGCCAGTTAATCACAAGAGGTCTTATATACCTTAGAGCTTAGCTATGACCTGTGAGGAATTGGTAAAATTAGTTTTCATTCTGCGTAACTCACTTTCCGTAACCTATCTTGTTTTCGTTTGCTAATCGTTTTTCTAATCGTTCAATTGTGACTACCCGTAGGAATTCGATGACGATTTCCTAACTTTGAGGCCATGATTACTGCTGCTGTGCCCAAATGCTCACCCTAACCTTACGTTATTTTTTCTGCTTTGAGAGACTCAGATCACAAATGACATCAGGAATGGTCTGGACATTCAGTGGTGGTGGCGTCGTTATGTTCTTATACCCTAAGGGATTCATGTTTGATCGAAAGTTTTAACTAATTGAAAGCCCGCTTGCGTTTCGGTCTGCTGCACCCTGCCGAGGGCAAAGACTGGATTACGCAATATGGAGAAGTTATTTCCCAGTTTTTTGGGTTGTCCCGACAAACTGTTAAGACGTCGTCTGTGCGTTTATAAACTAGAGTGTGATGCACTGAGCTGGTGGAAACTCATTGCGTACTCAGGGTTGAGCTGATGCCTTTGTGCCGATAATTGTACTTGAGGGTAGCACCGTGGGGTGCACCGGTCTTATTTGTTAAGAAGAAGGATGGGAGCATGCGCTTGTGTATTGATTACCGCGAACTCAACCGTATTACGATTCGTAACCGCTATCCTCTTCCGCGAATCGACGATTTGTTTGACCAACTGCAAGGGGCCAAATATTTTTCTAAGATTGATCTGCGATCTGGTTATCACCAGCTTCGTGTGAGAGAGCAGGATATTTCTAAGACTGCTTTTCGTACGCGTTATGGCCACTACGAGTTCTTGGTTATGCCCTTCGGTCTGACTAATGCTCCTGCCGTGTTTATGGATTTGATGAACCGTATTTTCCACGAGTACCTTGATAAGTTCGTTATTGTTTTCATCGACGACATCCTCGTTTACTCCAAGTCTGAAGAAGAGCATGAGCGACATCTACGGATTGTGTTGGAGATTCTTAGACAGAAGAAGTTGTATGCGAAGTTTTCGAAGTGCGAGTTCTGGTTACAGCAAGTCGCTTTCCTTGGTCATATTGTATCTGCAGACGGCATCATTATGGATCCATCAAAGGTTGAAGCTATCACCAAATGGCCGAGACCTACTACGGTGACGGAGGTGAGAAGTTTTCTGGGGCTTGCTGGCTATTACCGACGTTTTGTTGAGGGTTTCTCCCGATTAGCTTTACCTCTTACCCAGCTGATGAGAAAGGGTGAGAAGTTTGTGTGGACGGATGAGCGTCAGGAGAGTTTTGAGGAATTGAAACGGAGATTGGTGTCTGCTCCGATATTGACTCTTCCATCAGGTTCCGGTGGTTTTCAGATATACAGTGATGCATCGAAGAAAGGTTTGGGTTGTGTTTTGATGCAACATGGGAAGGTGATCGCCTACGCTTCAAGGCAGCTGAAGCCTTATGAAGTAAATTATCCAACCCATGATCTTGAGTTAGCTGCCGTGGTTTTTGCATTGAAGATCTGGAGACACTATCTGTATGGTGAAGCTTGTGATATATTTACAGATCATAAGAGTCTCAAATATATTTTTACTCAGCGAGAACTTAACATGAGACAGAGAAGATGGTTGGAACTTCTGAAAGATTATGACACTAACATCCAGTACCATTCGGGCAAGGCTAATGTGGTTGCCGACGCACTTAGTCGAAAATCTGGGATGATAGCTTGTTTTGATTCCATGATCCTTCATGATTTAGAGCGTTTGGATGTTGAGCTATGTGTACGAGGTTCTGGTGGCTATTGGGCGAGTATGAGGATAGAGTCTAACCTCATGCTACAGATCTTTCGAGGTTGTGACATCTGGAAAATTAGTGATGAAGATGGATTTGGAAATTAAGCGGGTATGATCCGCGTTACTACGAGATTTAAAGGCCATGAGCAGACAATAAAAGTATTTTGGATTGAAGGGAGATCAATAGGTTTGATTAAGATGAGGTTATTTAATTGTGGGTAAGGTTAATTGAATAAGGGGGATCACCGATTAAGATTTGATGATCGCCAATCACCGATTAAGATTTGATGATCGCCATAAGCAGATGAGGATTTGATGATCGCCGCCTTAACCACAGATCTAAGAAATCAAGCGATTTAAGCTTTGGATTTCATAATGCCTCAAGATACAATTAAATATTCAATTTTGTCAACGCTAATATAAGAATCTGATTCTTCCAAATTTGTTATTGTCATAAGTAACAATTAAACACGAGTTTAAGTGCAACTGATTAACATAATCGGTGGTAGTAAGATTTAGAAGTCGATTCAGATTGAAAAAATAGATTAGGGTTTTTTGTTTAAGTCACCAATCGCCAAAGGTTAGGGGAGCGTAGTTTATGTTTTATCAGGTTGTTTTCAGGTGCAGGGATCGACTTGCCAAAAAAAAAACAATTTCTTTAGGTGGGGTAGAATCTACGATTTTAAATCTAAATGACGAAAATGAACTCTCGTGATCTTGGTCTCCTTCGAATGAGCTAGATCGATCATATAAATTTGAAGGTCAGAAAGAGAGATAGTATCAAAGGCATCTTCTTCATTAGTTTCATACATATCCATGTTTATATGTTAAGCAAGTATATTTTCAAGCATAAACACGACATATATATACCGTTAGAATATGGAGGGGCGTCAGGCATGATCCATATGATTTCATTTGGTGTGTCGTCATTAAAACTAAACTACTTAGGATATACTCAATATATGCATGTGATTTTGTGGCGTACGGAGTACTCCCTTCCATATTAAATGTCCACTTTGACTTTTTGAAGTTTTTTTTTTTGAACTTAGACCTTAAATATCTTTGTTTGTGTTATATAATACTTGACGTAAAATATATAAATGAATTGAGTTTTAAATGTATTTTCATTTGATACAATTTTCATCAACTATTATATAACAAAAAAAAATTATTTAAGGTCAAAGTTGAAAAAAAAAGACTGCAAAAAACAAAAGTGGACATTTAATATGAGACGGAGGTAGTATTTTTAATATATAGTCTGTAATCAGATATAATTAACTTGATAAAGTCAAATTATGATGAATCACATGTGGTTAAGGACGTTCACACTTTGGTTTATAGTTATGCTGTTATCAGTGACGGATCTAGGAATTCAGGTTAGGGTATGCATTATTTTTAGCGGAGTTATAAAAAAAATTGTTTCTCAAGTTCAAAAATTTTATTCAGACTAAAAAACACTCGAGACATGAGGCCCAACACATAAGCTCATATTAAAAAAAACAAACTATTAAACATGAGACCGAACAAATAAACCCACACAAAATAAATTAAAAAAAAACCACCCCGCAGCAACGCGCGGTGAACTTTAAAATAAACGGCGCAAAAAAAACCCAGTATATGTTAAGTAAAAAAAAGACAAAAAAAATTATTATTCGGGAAAAAATTAGCCCCGCCGCAACGCGCTAGTTCTTATGCTTGAGCACACCAATAAAAAATAACTCGTCCTGCAGCAACGCGCAGATACTAGTGCACGATCAAAACTTTTTTGGATTTGGTTTGAAGTCGATTGATGATTTTCGTACCGTACACGATCGAAACTTTTTTTTTCGGTTGATTTGGTTTTTGGACTTGTATTGGTTTTAGTGCATAAAGGTGTTTGTTTATTTGTTTTGGTTTTGAAATGTATGAACTTTGATATGTTTGACAAATATAAAAGAGCAGCATGCTCATGAGAATAAAATATTTCCCACGCACGTATCTTGATAATTTTTTTTATATATTTTTAAAACGCACCCTGAACTTTAACATATTTACGACTTTTTTATATAACAAATTTTATTTATCAAATATAGAGCGCATATTTACCAATTCATTCGGGAAAAAAATGTCATTGAAAAGATTTTCGAATTGCGAACAAAACAAGCCTAATATTGCACCACTTCCGATATGCGTACGATTTTATAAAAAATGTTGAAGTTTAATATATATGTATTTAAAAAAGCCGAATTTCAAAAACACACCATGAACTTTAACCTATTTACGTTTTTCTTTCATATTTTTTAAAACTCAATTTTCAAAGCACACCCTCAACTTTCACCTACTTACGACTTTTCAATAAAATAAACTTTATTCGTCAATTACGGAGCGCATATCTATCAATTCATTCTAGAAAAAAATGTCGTTGAAAAGATCGTCGACTTGCGAACAAAACGAGCCAAATATTGCATCACTTCTGACATGCGTACGATTTTATAAAAAATGTTGAAGTATAATATATATTTTAAAATGTTTACGGGAATAGTCTTTAGGGTTATCGGTTCGTTGCAAGGTGAGTCCCAATCGCTGAAAAATAGTACGTGGCATTATCGGTCCGCTGCAAAAATAGTCTTGCACTCTTCGAAACAACATGCTCCGCGACAACGTGCTCCGCGACAACGCGCGAGAACCTCGTCTTATATTAAAAAGCAGAAATGCTAACCAATTATATTGTCACAACATTTATATTAAAAAATAAAGATCTTACCCCTTTCAACGTGATTTTAAACATTAAAAAAAGATTTGATATTAAAAATAAAGGGTTCAAAGGGTTCACGATGCGAGAATTTTTTTTTTTACAAAACACACCTTCACAGTATACGAAAAATTATTAAAAAGATCTTAAACTTTTACCTATTTACGATTTTTTATATAACATCGTCCAACTGCAACGCTTCTGACGCGCGAGTTACGAACCTCGCTTATATTAAAATATGTCATTGTAAAAAAAATATGTCATTGTAAAGATCGTCCAACTGCGAACAAAATGAGCTTAATATTGCAATGCTTCTGACATACCTGCAATGCTTCTGACGCGTGGCAATAAAAAAACACAACTTCACTAGTAACAACATAATACAAAAAAAATCAAAAACGCACCCTGAAGTATGCTAAACGTTACGAAACCGACCTTCAACTTTAACCTATTAACGAATTTTTTATATAACAAACTTTATTTATCAAATATGGAGCGCATATCTATCGATACATTTGGGAAAAACAATGTCACTGAAAAGATCGTCGAATTGCGAACAAAACGAGCCAAATATTGCAATATCTTTAACGTGCGTACGATTTTATAAAAAATGTTGAAGTTTAATATATATTTGAAATATTTACAGAAATAGTCTTTGAGGTTATCAGTTCTTTGCAAGATGAGTCCCAACGACTGACAAATAATACTTAACGTTGTCGGTCTGTTGTAAAAATAGCTCCGCGTGCTCTGCGGCAGCGCACGAGTTACGAACCTCATTATATGTATTTGTCAACAAACTAGCATTTACTCTGACGATCTTCGTTTGTTTTGAATTTGACAATCTTTGTTACTCTCATGTTTTCGTTTTCTTTTTCTTTTACACCTAAAGTTCTGCTAATGTTCGGTCAGTCTTTATTTAAAGTCGACTTAAGCTCGACCATTCCCCACGTTTTATAAGTCGACTTCTTTTTCTTTAACTTCGAAAATTAAAGTTGGTTTTTTAATATGTTAAGAAGTTTTCGTTCTATGCTATTAACTCGTAATATATATGCGCAAACTAAAATCTTGCACCGCAACACACGACCGCATTATTACTCGTTGATCCACAATAATCAAATTAGCTATTGTCTCAACAAAACTATTATTACAAGTTATACGTCCTAATTTCTGCGACTTTTTTCAGAACAAAATTTCTACCCTTCTGGATTCAATGGCGGAACTATTAAGGGGCAGGGGAAAGTCTCGACCCTCTAAAGTTATGACAACTAGTGTAAATATTACTTATTCGGTCTTAAATTTATTGTCCATCTTTTTATTTTAGTATGTCTTAGAAAATTCCTCCCCCCCCCCCTCCAAATAAATGTTCAAGTTCCGCCATTGTCTGGATTAATCTTTCTCTGTAATTATCTTATAGTTGAAATGTGCAAAATTGTAATGGTTGTTAGATTAAAATAATTATGATTATTCATAAGTTACATATTAGAGGTTCCTACAGTTTCGACAGCAATATGGGAGTTATCAATTTAGACTGTATTCATGATGTCATCCAACCTAATCTCTAATTGATATATTATTTTCTTATTCATCAAACTACATAATTAATACATACAACCAATTTTAACTTTTTTACTAACCTAACTCAACCCAACCAAAATGAGAGAGAAAAAAGAAAAAGAAAAAAAAAAGAAATAAATAGACAAAGAAAAGTACACGTCATAGATTTAAGAATCACCTACCGACCAGATCGACAATTTCTCTCTTTGTGGTGGAATCTTTCATTATTTTATTAATACTTTATCTCCAACTGGTTGGCGAACCAAACCGATAAACATAGTCTTACGGTAGCCTTACGTATAACATATGACGCAACGTAGTGGTTTTTCAACATTTATTTAAGAGCATTGTTAAATCTTTTTACAAAATTATCCTACTTATTTTTCTACACAAACAATTTTATAATATACATTTTTTTCACTTATTATTTTTTTAAATTTAAACCGTTAGATTCATTGCTTATCAGGATTCTATGTTTTGTAAGATGAATTAGCATTTATGTTTATGTAACTATTTTTAATTTTAATGTCACGTGTGTTTTTTCATACATACATTTCTTACCTTAATAAAAAGACACGTAAGCTTCAAATAGTATGACATTGTTCAAACTTGAAAGACTTTTCACTTCTTCAGATATCAAGGCTAGGATTACTCGGAGTAAAACACTTTTGTTTTTCACAAAATGTTTTGTGGAAAACAAAGAAAACAGAGATCGCGTTCATTTCGTCGTTTTTCAACAAAATTCTTTACAAAACACAAAACCTCTATTTTCTCCTTTTATATACAAAACTAGAAAACAATTTTATTTTGTTTTTCCCGTTTTCCTTTTATGACACCAATATCTATTTTCCCTTTATTTTCTACGTTTTATACGTTTTTATAAGTTTTTTGATGTTTATGTACGCTTACAGACATTTTTTACGTTTTCGTCCGTTTTTTACGTTTTCGTCCGTTTTTTTATGTTTTCGTTCGTTTTTTTACGATTTCGTCCGTTTTTTACGATCTCGTCATTTTTTTACGATTTCGTCCGTTTTTTACGATTTCGTTCGTTTTTTACGATTTCGTCCATTTTTTACATTTTCGTTCGTTTTTTTACGATTTCGTTCGTTTTTTACGTTTTCGTTTGTTTTTTTACGATTTCGTCCTTTTTTACGATTTCGTTCGTTTTTACGATTTCGTCCGTTTTTTTACGATTTCGTCTGTTTTTTACGATTTCGTCCTTTTTTTACGTTTTCGTCCGTTTTTTACGTTTTCGTCCTTTCTTTACGATTTCGTCCGTTTTTTTACGATTTCGTAAACGGACGAGATCGTAAAAAACGGACGAAATCGTAAAAAACGGACGAAATCGTAAAAAAACAGACGAAATCGTAAAAAAACTGACGAAATCGTAAAAAAACTGACGAAACGTAAAAAAACGGACGAAATCGTAAAAAACAGACGAAATCGTAAAAAACCGGCGAAATCGTAAAAAAACGGACGGAAACGTAAAAAACAGACGAAATCGTAAAAAACAAACGGAATCGTAAAAAAAATGACGAAAACGTAAAAAAACGAACGAAAACGTAAAAAAACGGACGGAAACGAAAAAAACAGACGAAAACGTTAAAAAACCATTAAATAAATAAGATTCACCAGTAGCCCATTTATCCCATTTGTCCCGTTTTAGCCGTGCCTGTTTTGGCCGGTACCCGTTTTGCCTGATGCCCGTGCCCGTCCGACCCGCCCGTTTTGCCACCTCTATTTTTGTGTTTCGAATATGCCTTTATAATATTACAAAAGTAAATAGAGAATTGAGATAGAAACAACAACACTTGAACATGTATTCTAGTTTTGTAAAATGGAAAACACAAACACATGTTTCTTTAACTGAACGCGTTTTTTAAATTTTCAATTGTTTTATAGAGATGAAAACCCCCTCATTTTTCCTACAAAACAGAAAACAGAAAATGATAGAAAAATGTTTTCCAACTAAACGCAACCCAAAAGTCTCCATTCTCCTCACTCATGACTCAATTGTTTGTTTCACATTTTCTCTTGTTCATGACTCTCAATGGTTAGTGTGCTTTTATTGTTTCTTTCTGGCTTAACTTTTCTCCCTCTATAATCTAGCTAATGTTGCAGGTTTGTTGATGATAACGTTCATGTGCTAAGGACGATTTAATTACTGGACATGTATGTACACTTATTTTATTGACGACGGTGACGGTGGAAGAAAATGGTCCGTTGCATAAGGAGGGCAAGCATAAGTCTCAAACGGTTAAATATGCTTTTCAATTTTAGTAATTTGTGTTGGTATATAGTTTTCTTTTCATCTTTATATATTCATGTTATACTACTTCTTTGGGAATTGGGATGATGATGACTTGCTATATACACTCCATGGTTAGATCATGGTGTTGATTCTATTGAAGGTAGATGGTTGATAAAATGGAAGATGGTAACGTAGTGAAGAACATCAACCATGTAAACTTCATATACTTCTAAATTAGTATGTAGATAAAATATGTTGCTTGTTAAATTTTGAAAGAAAAGGTCATTTTCTTTAACCTTTGTATTTTAATTGGTATATAAACATTTAAATTGTTATATATTTTACTAGTTATAATTCTAGTGCACGGAGGGTGTTTTTTCTAAAAATTTTAATAATGTATTTTCATCTTTTAGAAAACAAATGGTTTGATTTTTATTTTATTTTTAATGATGGTTTTTCAATTTTGGATTATAATTACTTTTGACTGATGTTGTCATATATATATTTTAAGAAAGTATATTCACAAAAGTTTATAAACAAAGATTACTTGTGTTTGTTATGTTTTTGCATCAATAGTTAATTGCATTTTTGGTCCCTGTGGTATGGCCAAATTGCAGATTTGGGACCCTAACTTTCGAAATTGTTGGCAGCACTATTCAAGGCCCGAGAAGACGACGAACGGCACTAGGAGAGTCGTCAGGACCGGCCCGACCAAATTATGCATCAACACATCTTTTAGAAAACAAATGGTTTGATTTTTATTTTATTTTTAATGATGGTTTTTCAATTTTGGATTATAATTACTTTTGACTGATGTTGTCATATATAAAATTTCAAGAAAGTAATAGATCACAAGTTTATAAACCAAGATTAACTTAGTGTTTTGTTATGATTTTGTCATCAAATATTTTATGCAGATTATAATTTTAAACTTAGTTGATATTGATATTGATTGTGCTCTAAAGTTAAGTAAGTAATTACTTAAATTTCGAACAAAAATCGTAGTACATAACCACCAAAGAAAGATAAAGTTAATAACACCATAGAAAAAATATAAAGATTTACTTAATCATAATTTTTTTTGAACGGCATTTTATTAGGAGAAACTAGCAAGGAGCTAGACAATTACAAAGACACAAGATGATGGTTTTTTAACCAATCAACCCAACTAAACTACACTTTACATATATAATCTTGTTTACATAGAAAATGAGCGGCGCTCACCCCCAAAAAACCCTAATTTCAAAAACATGCAAGACGTCACATCAACAATCTACATCACAAATTTCCCTACATCTGTAGGATCCAAAGATCTCTGGAACCACTGCAATAAACATGAAACGGTTGCTGATGTTTACATCGCAAGGAAACTCTCAAAGGTAGGCAGAAGATTTGCCTTTGTTAGGTTTTTGAAAATAAAAAATAATGAATCATTGATCAACGATCAACGATCTAAACAAGATTTGGATCGGATCATATCATTTGTTTGCAGCTTTGGCTAGGTTTGATAAGAAACCTACTACCACCACAAAAACAAACCCTAAATCATCTTCCAAAATAATAAACGAACCAGTGAAAAAAACTTCTTTCACAGCCCATTCAAACCCTAAACACTCCTACGTCAACGTTCTTAATGGTAACGGCCCCACTAATCTCGCATCACACCCTAAAAATATTCTCAAATCGGTTAGCCTTGATGAATCAGACTTAATCGACACATCTGGTATAAGGAACGTGCTTCTCGCAAAGGTTAGAGACGTTAATCTCATTCCCAATATCAACATTGTCCTTAATAAGGAGGGCTTCTACAATTTTCAATGTAAGTATATTGGGGGCATGTGGTTATGGATCGAATTCGACACTTATGAGGCGTGTCTCAAGTTGCAATCTAACAAAGAGATGTCCTGGTATTTCACTCTCTTGAAGCATTTACATCACTCTTTTGTTTTGGATGAACGTGTTGCGTGGATTGAAATTGGTGGTCTCCCACTTAATGCTTGGACCCCTAAGGCTTTCAAGAAGATCGCTGATAGCTGGGGTACCCCTCTTTTCGTCGATGATGATCCCAAGGAAACTGTCTCCACTGGAAGAGTTTGTATTAAAACTAAGATTCATGGTCAAGTAAACGATTATTGCAAAGTGGTTGTTCTCGGCAAATCCTACAACGTGTATGTCAAGGAATTTGCCGGTTGGGCCCCTGATATTAAAGCAACGGATTCAATTTCATGTAGTAATTCGGAGATGGGCAACTCCGATAAGCATGAAGATAACTTGAATGATAACGATCTTCTAGATAAAGAAGAAGGTGAGATACCAAATAATAACGTAAATGAAGAGGAAGAATACGTCAAAAATACACAATGGACTGATAGAGATACAAATTCAGGAAAGGAACAAGATAATTTTCCCACTGAGCATCTTCACTCTCCAAAAGACAAAATTGAGGCGCAGAAAGAAGACTCAAATTCCATCTCTAAACCCCCTGGTTTCGAAGCATACAACAGTAACGGCAAACCTTTCTCATCTGATGGAAATCACCAAAGTTCTAAGCAACCTTCACACTTTTCATCCGCCCCTGTTAAGTCCTCACGTATCAGTAAGTCTCAAAACAAATCTTTTGGTAACCATGGCTCTATGATTGAAGCATTTGTCTCTCATATTGAAATGGGAAAAGTCTTGGGCTACGATATGGAAGGTAGCAAAAACGACCTCAAGAAATTCATTGATAGTCTTGGTGCTAGACAAGGTCATTAATGAATTGTATGTCTTTTAATTCTTGCGGTTTAGGAGCGAACAAGTGTAAAGCTATTGCTAAGCTTTGCAACAAACACAAAGTCTCTTTCCTCGGAATTCAAGAAACTCACTCCATTAATCTTGATCCTTTTAAGGTCAAATGCATCTGGGGTAACTTTCAATTTGATTATGTGGAACGTCCTGCGAATGGTAGGTCAGGTGGTATTGTCTCTATTTGGGATCCGAATGCTTTTTCTAAAATAAACGAGTTTCATTACGAGAATTTCCTTGTAGTCGAAGGTAACTGGATCGCTTCTCATATTCACTGCTACATGATCAATGTTTATGCTCCCCAAGATGATGGTAAAAAAGAAACGCTTTGGAACGAAATCACCGAATTCATGAATGTAAACCGGGGCCATCATTTAATTTTTGGTGACTTCAACGTGGTTAGATACGCCTCAGAAAGGCTTGGTACAGTATTCAATCATGCCTCAGCCAACGTGTTTAATCAATTCATTCGAGATGCTCAGCTATGGGATATTCCTCTTGGAGGCCATTTGTTCACTCGCATAAACAAACATGGTGATAAACTTAGCAAACTTGACCGATTTCTCACCTCAGACTCTTTCGCCCCATTACTTCAGAAGTTCTCGGGACAAGTCTTGGATTGCCATATATCAGATCATAGGCCCATTTTGCTCTCTCCTGTTTCTGTTGATTTCGGCCCAACTCCCTTTAAATTTTATAACTCATGGCTTCTCGATAAGAATCTTCATTCCACTATTTCCGATTTCTGGGAAAACTTTGCTCCTACGAATTGTGCTAATCCTATTATATCCTTTAAGAACAAGATGAAGGCGTTAAAGATAGTCATCAAAGACTGGTCTTTGAATCGAAAAGACTCTCAGAACCGTGAAAAGGAAGACCTCAATAAAAAGATTAAGGATTTCGACGCAAGCATTGCTACCAGGTATGCTGATTTGTCGGTCGATGCTCAACGGTCCTCCTGGATTGACAGTCTTCGCGCTATAGAATTAAAGGAGAATATGGATTTTTCCCAAAAAGCTAAAATTAAGTGGGGTATCGAGGCAGATGAAAATTCCAAATTCTTTCACGCTATAGTCAATCAGAAACGCAGGTATTTATCCATTCAAGGGATTAAAATTGAAGGGCACTGGATCGAAGACCCTCTTGGTATAAAAGATGCGTTTCTCACTTTCTATGAACAGAAGTTTCAAAAGGTTGAGGTGGTAAAAATCGTTAATCGAAGCCCTTTCTATAAAACCCTCAACATCGATCAAAACACCTACCTTGCCTCTTCTGTTTCAGAAGCTGAGATTAGAGATGCTATTTGGGATTGTGGGTCAGACAAATCACCGGGACCGGATGGTTTCACCTTTGCCTTCTACAAAGATTTCTGGAATGTGATTAAAAGTGATGTTATGGACTTTGTTCATCATTTTTTTAACAATGGTATTCTCCCGAGAGGGTGCAACACTTCTTTCATCACTCTTATACCTAAAGTTCCAAGCCCCATGGTGATTAGTGATTTCCGTCCGATTAGTCTCATCGGGGCCCAATACAAAATCATTGCCAAAGTCTTGGCAAATCGCCTTGCTCGGGTTATTGATTCTGTTATTAGCCACGAACAATCCGCATTCATCAAACAACGACAGATTCTTGATGGCCCTTTGATGGTTAACGAAGTGATCCAATGGTGTAAACGCAAAAAGTCTAAGCTCATGGTGTTTAAAATCGACTTTGAGAAGGCTTTCGACACTATTTCTTGGGATTTCCTTTTACAGGTTATGCACTTCATGGGGTTTAGCGAATCTTGGATCAAATGGATTTTGGGTTGTCTGCATTCCGCCTCGTCTTCGATTTTGATCAATGGCAGTCCCACTCGTGAATTCAATATTCATCGAGGTCTTCGTCAAGGAGATCCCTTATCTCCTTTTCTCTTCATCATAGCTATGGAAGGCCTTCACGTTGCAATAGAAGACGCTGTGACTGCAGGACTTTACAAAGGATTCAAAATTAATACTTTGAATCTTTCTTATTTATTTTTCGCAGATGACGCTTTATTAATTGGAGATTGGTCGAGAAATAACATCAAAAGTTTGGTCTCAATTCTAGAGTGTTTTCATCAAGTCTATGGTCTTAAGATAAATTATCATAAATCCAAACTTTTTGGTATCGGGGTTCCTTTTGATGAAGTGGGTTTATTGGCCTCGTCTACTGGTTGCAACGCTTTGGAATCTCCTTTCAGTTATCTAGGGTTACCTATCGATTGTAATATGGCTCTCGTGAAGAGTTGGGACCCTATATCTGATAAGTTCTCCAAATGTCTCTCCAAATGGAAAGCTTCACTCCTTTCCATTGGCGGTAGAGTACCCTCATTTCTTCGGTTTTGGGTGCTATTGGTACGTACTATTTTTCTCTTTTCCTTATGCCTCTTTCGGTAAACAAGAAGTTGGAATTTCTTAGATCTAATTTTTTCTGGGGAAGTGATGATAACTCCAAAAAGATCCCATGGATTTCATGGAACCTCGCTCTGGCTTCTAAAGAAAAAGGGGGCCTTGGTATTGGTAGTCTTTACGCTTTGAATCATGCTCTCATTCAAATATGGCGTTGGAGATTCCTAAATAACCCTCATGCTCTATGGACTCGGCTGATTGTTGCAATTCATGGCCCGAATGAAGACTCTTCATCCTTCTTTAGTCATATTAAAGGTAAAGGCGTTTGAAATAGAATCGTTGGCTCCATTAATAGCATGTATGAGAAAGGATTTATTCCTCACTCATCTATTCTGAGGAGTGTTAACAATGGAACTTCTACAAGATTTTAGCACGATACATGGACAGGTACCTCTTCCCTTAAACATCAATACCCTCGCCTTTTTCGTTTAGCGTTGAACAAGGATTGTCTGGTTCGTGATTGTTGGAACAATGGTTGGCATTTTGAATGGTCTCGCAATATCTCAAATGGTACTAATGCTAACCTGCTGGCCTCTCTTCATTGCAATCTCTCGGATATCTCTTTTAATGATTCTGAGGATACTTGGGTCTGGTCCTCTGGTAATTCTTTATTCTCGGTAAAAAACGCTTGTTGTCAAATCGATGATGGTTTTCTTCCTGATGACGGGTTCGAGACAAGGTGGAATAGATTCCTTCCAAAAAAGATCAACATTTTTATTTGGAGGACTCTCCAGGATCGGCTTCCATCTCGATGGAACCTTAGTCGGAGAGGAATTAAGGTGGCTTCTATTACTTGTCCGATTTGTGACAATGGGATTGATACTTCTTATCATTCGTTGTGGGTTTGCTCGCTTGCTACCACTGTTTGGATTCGGGTTTTTAATTGGCTGGACCTTCACCCACCATCTATCCCCAATTTACTTGGCCTGTATACTTGGTTAGATGATCTTCATATGTCTTCTAACAAGAAAGCTATCCTTGAAGTTGTTTGCGGTGTTGTTCTTTGGTCTTTGTGGAACTTCCGTAACGAGATGATTTTCGGCATCAATCAACCTAAACGTAGCATTTTATTTGATAAGATTGTTGAATTTTCTTTTAGATGGTATTCCACTAGAAACAAATTGTCTTCCATTTCATGGAACAATTGGATTCAAAACCCTTTAGAGGTTTTCTCTTTGTAATTTTTTCCTAGCTCCTTGCTAGCCTAATATAATTTCGCCGTTCTAAAAAAAACGGGCAGTTTACCTGATCTTACGTAGCTATTGAAATGGTAAGTACGGGTCGTTCGCGAAGAGCGGATGAACTTAAGTAATTTCTAAAGTTTTACAGTTTATTTGAGAGGTTTCAACCTGAGAGGTTGGCACGAGTTTTGTTTCAACTAATAACTAAAATATACTACAAAAGCAAGTAAATGTGTTGTGTTTGTGATCAAGTAGTGGAAAGAGTGACAGCCGAGTTAATCCTACAATGTCTGATTAATTCATGTTTACTTAAGTACAATGATCTAGTTTATTTAAGTTGGTGATCCGTACTTATTAAATAAGCCCAAATGGTCATGGTTACGTTATCAAATAGTGTATATATATCCCTACCCTCTCGGGACAAGAGTCGATGGGGGCCAAAATAATACTATGCATGAAGTCTTTCAACTAATCTTAAGTTATTTATCTATGTTGTCCCTCGTTCATGTTTTTATTATCCAACAAATCGACTTAAGGAATCTAGGTGTGTCGGTAAGGGTTTCCCGTTTACCCACATACGCCTACTATTTGGTCCACCTCTAGAAAGCACCAAAACTAACTTATATACCTTGGTTACTTTCGGTTTAACATAGGGTTTGGTCCACCTCTAGTCCTAATAGGGAAATTCGGTAAACAGTCTACCTTATGTCGTTACCGACCCTAACCTATTTCAATAAGGATTATAATGCAAGAAGGGCGTCAATCTCCTAAATATAATAATCTAGAAATAAACCTAGTTGTAATAAGCATATAAACGAGCATATTATTTGATTGATAATCATTAATAAGATTATTCAATAATTCAGAACCAATCTAGATCGAAGTAAACATATAATTAAAAAGATAATGTTTTCATAACTCGACTAATACCAATGGTTGTTAGCCCATGATTTCAGTAGCAAAATTTGTAGGAATAATCAAAGAAACGATAAACGGGGATACATGATGAATTCGATAAAACGATACAAATGATTAAACTAACTTGTGATGATACGAAATACGTTTCCCCACTTGATCTTTGCTTTGGGTGGTGTTCTTGAACTTCTTCTGTCGTTCTAGGGTTTTGGGGTGAGAGCAATGTCTTTAAAACCCCAGCTAATGAGTTGTATTTATAGGTACTGTAAAAACATCGATATAGGGTATCACTAATGGTTTGTATATGTGTGTTTCACTAGATACGCATACTAAGCAATCATGCGCAACAGGTAGCCATGGTCTATGCAAGGACATAAGTCTATAATAGTACATAAATCATCCAAGACACGATAAAATAAACTAAAGAACTTCAATCGTTGAATTAAAATAGGTTCATAGTAAGGCAAGTACAAAATGCTTAGCCTTTCATAACAAAAGATAACAAAAGGTGATTCAGAATAAACAAGATAAGAAACCATGATGTGGATCTGATAATCAAAGGTTATTTGATATAAAACCTTCACTCTTAGGGTCTTTCTCCTTGTTCTTCAACCTTATTAGGGTTTTGAAGCTTGTGTAAAAGCTGGAGAAAATGTGGTAGTTATGGGTAAAAAGTACTAGGTTTCGGTTTTACATGGCGCATGCTTCTTGATGGCATATGCCGTGTGCCTCTGGATAAACACTTCCACTCTCTTATCTCTTTATTTCCATACGACGTATGATGGTTTTTGACATGCGCATTATGGGTATTCAGGTCTTATACAATAATCTTCTCAGAGAGCTCACGCGCCGTGTGCATGTAGAGGGCATACATCGTATGCTAGATCTATGAATTTAGCTTCAGGTCTTCTTTGGCCGAATTCACTCATTTTTTGGTCTTTTCTGCGGTAATTCACCTTTTCTTCCAAATAAACACTAAAATAGACATTTACACTAAATAAGCATTGTATAACGTCAAAATAAGGCAAAGGGTGAATTATCATAGGAAAATTGATAGCTAAAACATGTAGAAATTAGGAGCTATCAATAGGCATTCTTGTTTGGTACCAAATCAGTAGGCGTCTTATGTACTAATGTTCCTCCACTTGCAGCATCTATCATATTCTGGTCCATAGTCAATGAACCTTCATAAAAATATTGAATAAGAAGTTGGTTCGTAATCTGATGTTGAAGACAACTAGCACAAAGTTGCTTAAAACCTCTCCCAAAACTTATATATCGTTTCTCCATTAAATTGACGAATTCCACATATGTCTTTCCTAATGTTTCCAACGCGTAGGGTAGGGAAAAACTTCTTGAGGAATTTTGTTGGGATTTGTTATCTAATAACCTATATTAACACATAATATATGCAGCGGATTTGGTCCCAAATGGATGCGCATGATGTAACTAATTAACATTAAACAATAACCTAATTACGTACCTCTTCGTTCTTGATTCGAACAACTAACGAAAGCAATGAACACACTTGTGTTCTTGAGATACCCACGAAACACAAAACCAAATCACCTAAGGAAGTGATCTCTATAGTTAAGTTCACACTACACGTAATCAATACCACCCGAATGCTAGTTCTTGATCACGATATGCAAAACAACGCCTTGTTCTTGGTTTATTACTTATGTCAACGAAGCCCTAAGTAAGGGTTGGTTAATCAGTTTTAGGGAGACAAAAAGAGAGAGCAAAGATCATCAAAGTGATCCCATAAACGTTGTATATATAAGGTGTGATAAGGGCTTTCCCAATCCTTATACCATTGCTTAGGGATCAAGTAATCTCCTCTTTCCTTTTCCTCCCCCTGGCAAGTGTATATGAAAATATACTCCCTCCATATATAATTTTCAACTTAGATAATTATTGTGTACATTACACACTAATTAAAAGGCCTAAAGTTAATTATTCGTCAAACGAACTAACTAACAACCATTAAGTATTATCCTTAGATCATTATTAATATATATATAATATATATACAATAGATATATTAAAGTGGTATCTCGGTGTATACGTGTGTGACTCCATAGGCTCACGTATCTTCGGCCGTATAAATATCGATATGACATGAGCACTTTCCAATAATTGTTGCTTCATCTCGTCCCATGTGGTTATGGAACCAGAAGGTAAGTAGTACAATCTTTAGCCTTGTTCGCCAATGAAAATGGAAAAACACACAACTTGATTTGTTTATCAGTAACTTGTTTTGGTTTAATCGTTGAACAAAACACATTAAATTCCTTAAGGTACTTATGAGGATCTTCACCAGCAAGACCACAGGAAGTTGGACGTAAATGAATTAGCCTAGATTTGGATTCAAATGAGACATTAAGTTGCGGGTATTGGATGCATAAGGGTTGGTGATTGATGTTTTGGGTAGCCATTTCCCATCAAGTTCTTTCGTTTGCCATGTTTTTCACTTATTCGTCACTAATAGTAACCTGATTAAACAAATCCAAAATGAAGTTCGATTGAGAAGAAGACGATGAACCTTTTTGAAAATTTCTTCTCCTCTCAAACTTTAGCGGTCTTCTCAGTCTCAGGATCGTATTCAAGTTCACATGTATGAAACGATCAGGGCATAGTACGCAAAGACTCACACAACTTAACCACTAATACTAACCTCCACCACGATAGTGAACCAACAAAAACCCATCACATCAAATCAACAAATACAACATATCTCAAAAACACCAAACCATAAACAATAAACCAACTACTATACTAACACCTCTACACACCATACAACTCATCCCTATTACACAACCACACCTACATCCTAATCAATCTCTCTCTCATCTCACCCAAAATGCTTCCATAACCATAAAACCAAATTTAAAACTACGCCACCCACCTAACATCACCAATCTACACTGTCCATACACTCCCAACACCACAGTTTACTCAACTATCTCTACCCACACTGTCATACAACACTACCACCACACCCCCCGACCACACCTCCCACCACAACACTAACCTAATCAAAATATATACTATCCATATGCCCCCAAACTGATAACACACCCCACACACGCGCACCACACACACGAACACACCTGTCTCGAGACTACACCTACCCTCCACCCTCCTCACTACAGACCCACCACACCATCTCAATGAAATAACTCCACACCCACACACTTAATATGTACCCCTCACACCCCCCCCCCCCACCCTCCCCACCCCCCCCATAAACAGATAACTCTCCCCCTCTCACTCGTACCCTAGCAATCACTCGCAGTGCAATAAGATATATAAGACACCAACTCTCACATTCCAACCAGAGATATTCACCCCCAATTTAAAATCTTAACCATATACTCAACAATACCAACCACCAAAAATAACATAGCTCCTCCTTCCCTCATCAAGCCTTATTCCCTCTGTTATAAATATACTACTATCCCACTCTGACTCTACTTCCCACCACTACAACCAAATACCCCATCTAACATCCTGACATTGTTCTGTTACTTGTCATCACATACACCCGTGTGTCGCCTCCACTCAACCCTCTACATGCACCTACACACACTATACATTTCTCTCATTCACCAAGATACAATATCACCCACCACTCATACTCCGTCACCGATACCAGACTCACCGTACGCGAACCATAGTACTCCGTCATAAAGCAGACACAAAGCACAACATATACCATATACCCAAAACTCCTACATCACTTTACCCCTGACACCGCCTGCTCATTATAACACCTTCAACTCACGTTACTTAAACCATCTTGATGATCCCACATACTCTTCAACAATACTGTCCACTCTCCCACACCCACTCCACCCACAGTCAAATTATATTTTAACTGTGTAACTAATGTCTCACTCATTATAAAATTCTCCACCCCCCATCCTCCATTAAACCCTCTATTCCTGGTTCCATCAAAACACTACCGCCAATCCCCACCGTGTGCACACTCACACACAACATCTATGCACTCCTATCTCGCTCGTCAGCTCACCTATGAGTAAATGATGTGTAAAAAAACAACCAAAAATTATATTATGATCATAGAGTAATTATATGTCTGATATTTGTCATGAGAACATAGTATTGAGTTTCCACCACTAATTGCCTAAGCACTTACGGATAACTATAGAAAGAATATTAGCCAGAGATTGTCTACATTTATCTTGTAAGCAATACTTGTGTTCAATTTAGTACATATGCTAGAGGTACTGCAAATAACCCAAAAAAACACCCCCCCCCCACCCCCCACTCACCACACCCCCCCCCCCCCCCCCCCACCCCCCCCAGAAACCATGATGTATACATTCTGTATCATTGTACTCTGTGACAACTGCGCTCGCAGATTAACATCGTAAGTGTGAATTATGTTGATAAATGATCATTTATGAGGACATCATTCCATCTGCAATATGTGTCAAAGATCACGATATCCTGTAGCACCACCACCTTATCACGCTCCAGACGTACAGGAGTATACCTCCCCACGGCCACTATACAAGATACCAGCTATATATCTATACCCATCGTATATAATCATGACAAAAGAAAAAAATCGCAACTAACGAATGATGATCCCTTCGTCTTTGATCTTCACTTGTGTATTATGTGTTTGTGTTGTTTCGTGGATTATTTGAGTAACTAGTCCTGACCACCTAGTCTTTTGGTAGTTTTATGTGCTCACTTTATTCAACTGATGCCACGACCTCCATTATCCTTTTAGAATCGTTATTCTTTTTAGCTTCTATGAAGGTCACATTATGTTCTTTTTTTATTTAGTTTAGGTTGTAGTACAATGAAATCCATTGACTTTCATTTTCTTGTCAAATTAGGCTTTGTCTTTTATACCTACAACAACACATGAGTTTATGAGGTATTTTAATATTTTAAAAGTCAACCTTAACATACAAAAATGTATTAAGTACTAATTTTCTACACTTAACACAAAACACAAGTTTAGTCCATAATTTGAAGCCATGTCTATTATAAAACATTAAGGAATAAGTATGAAATAAAGCTATATTACACACTTAACATAAAGTTATTTCTAATTCTTCTCATTTTAAGTTTTATTCTCACTAGATCCTTACTCTTACTTATTAAACTAATATAAATCTAGTAATACTTTTGGGTAACACAAGAAAACATGAAAATATAACCATCTCACATATACAATAAGTCAAAGCATATGCATTGGTAAAAATATTCCTTTTATTTAATCATATATTATCTATAACGCATTTCAATTGCAATAATTCATCATGTTATCCTTATATAAATTTTTCGTCTGTACGGTGTCATGTTGGTAAAACCGTAGTCGTTTTGGCCTTTTAAAAAATGACGTCGTTTAAGGTTAATTACCAAATACGTGTCTTCATCAGTAGATATGTGTCTTCATCCCATCTCTTTCTCACATCCACAAAACATCAATATGAAAATACATGAAACCTTAACTTCTCTCTAAAAACACACAAAAAATTGTGTTAGGTCTCAAGGAGTGGCCCTAAATTATCTATCTAAACACACACACACACACACACACTGGTGGTTTAATTAAGTTGGGTTAGATCTGGAGGTTTGGTGACCGTTTAGGGTTTCGATACCGATGTTTCATTGATATCTGATTCGTATGGTTTGTCAATTTCTTTGTTAGTTTGTATGCTTTTAGTGAATTTATAGATATGTGTTTTGGTGCGAAGTGTTGCAAACGCAAAAGTTTTACAACCCTTCTAGGAAGAGTATCTAATCGTTGTAGTGTAGTATAGACAAGACTCGAGGATTATTATCGTTCTTTAAGGGAATAGTTTGGGTAGGCTCGAATTGTATGTTGCTAAGGTCTAAAGATTGAGGGAAGAGTATTTGTGTATTTTTATATTTTTTAGAAAGCAAGTAAAATCTCGGGTTTTGAAGAGGGGTTGATAAAACTACTTAATTAAACTACTCTTAATTATATTTTAATTATGCTGAAAAGTAAATTGTTGGAAAGCTCGCTTGGTTAAACAAACGTGTTCACCTAATCATGCACTACTCCCTAGTTGCTCCCTCTAATCCTATTGCCCAGCACCCTCGTTAGTGTAATGTGTAAGTATTCCTCTAATTCAGCAGTGAGTTGGTGAAGTTCGCTATCTACGTGACAACCTAGATGGTGGTTACCTGCAGACATCGCTCATATCCAATAGTAAATTCATACACACTAAATACTTGACTAGGAATCCACCCTTAAGACAAACTTGATATGAAGATCTAGAATGTGGGTATCATCTTAACCTAATCGCGTTTCACTAGACGCCTTCGCTATGATATGAAGATTAAATAGCTAGTTTTTTAATACCTAACGCGCACACCACTAACAAGAAGCAATAATAAAATATTAACAACTAAGTTCCATGCAATCATAAGAAGACACAATTAAATTTAGCCAGGCATGTTAATTGAAAGCGAAGAACATGAAATCAAACAACACATAAACATATTGAATGATTAAATGTAATAGAGATTCTATTTCAATTAAACATGGAGTAACAATGGGTTCCAAAGGGTTAGAAAATCCTAAAATTCGACAATACCAGATGTTATAAAGTTTTCCCAAAGTTTCATATGTTTTTCCACCCCTAATATGAAAAATAAAGAGTTGTATATATAGAAAATTTGTTCTGACGGTGTCACTAGGCTTGCAAGATTAAACTTGTTCGTGGGATATTTGAAATATCAATATGACAGGGGTCAATTTATAGTAATTTAGACAAACCCTTGGATTTGAACAAGCCAAGAAATGGCTATCACCACATGGCATTTTTTATAATCATATAAACTTTTCGATAAAAACAAGTTTTTGGCACCCGCGCTTCGCCGCGACGCGTTTTATACGAAGCGTTTTCATAGAATCCCGCGCTTCGCTGCGGGTGCGTATAAAACATTCTCTATTATAAAGATTTCTTGATCGTTCGATTATAGATTTACATATTTCTGTTACTAAATATTAAGATTTTGTCCATTTTATACGATAGTAATGTATGGACAGGAAGTGCAACTACTTCATGGTTGGGGACAAAAAGCGGAATATGGGTTAGCCCAAGCCATTCCATAAAACTCTACCATAAGTTAAAGTGGATCTAGATCTTAGAAGTGATTAGCTATAAAACTAATGTATTCATATCCTTGATCCCATATGTAAAATAGAAACCAAGTGTCCAGGAGAGCACATTCAACATACTTAATTATGAATATGGATGCTCTGAGCAAGGTGCTAAAAAGCATAATAGTATTAAAAAAAGAATTTATACATTTACAAATAGAATCAAATAAAAATCTCCAAAATAGTTACAAATATGCAAATCTATAATTCTTGGTGTTAAGAAACCACTTTAAGTACCTCTCATGTGTGAGAACTAGTAGTTTGCAACACTCTCTAAATTTACCTTGTACTTCATCATTGTAGCAAAAAGCCAACTAAGTAACAAAAGTTTAGCAACCATATTAATAAAAGGCTTAATTTCAGACTATAGTAACCAAATTACCTTTTAGCGTGCATCTTATATAAGCAACAATGAGCTAGAAAAGGACATGTTGGAGCAGATGAATTTGGATGTTAAATAATCAGAATCAGTATTGCTGGACTTATGCCTAAAATGCTAACCTGGTAATCAAAATCAATTCTTTTATACGCATATGCCAGAAACTGAATCTGGTATGAATTTGTGGATTAGACTTGGTTTTTATTTTTTACCCATATGCCCATATGCCGGAGCACATTTAACATACTCAAAATCAGTAATGTTATACCCATTTTCCAGAAACTAAGTCATCTTCGAGGTAAATAAGGTGATCAGACTTAACAGAAAACAGTGATGAAACATGGTTTTGATGGTTCAGTCCGCATCAAAAGTGAACCATAGTGATAAGTCATATTTAATAACTAAACATAGCATTATTGAATCTATAGATGCTTTTGCTGCTATGTAATATCCCCCACATAGCTTACTTGCTTGGTTACTTATGTTTTAATTTTTTACTAATACTAATGGTTATGCATCGTAATATGGATTAATAGGTCATTTTAGTTTGGTAGTGGGGGTTTCCACGTGCGCGTGAACCACATGAATTTTTCCTTTGTAATGGTAAATTGAAATGCAACTTGTCAAAATGTTTTGTATTATAAATCTTCTATATGTTCAATGTTGCACCTGATAACTATTAGTCGTCATTGTTTCAAGGGTATTTGGAATTGGGGTTCAGAAGAGATTATATGCTTTTCCGAACATGCATAAAAGAAAATAGTTTTAAGTAAACCATCTGAAAAGAGTTAGTCTGTATTTTCTTAGGGATACAATGCAGTTTAAAAAAGGCTATTTCGCAAACGCCATTTGTCGTAACATACCTCAACAAAATAACTTACAGAATTGGGGAGAATAACTTACATGAAATGTGCAATGTGTTTGGCGTGTCTTGAGTTGTATTTGACTAAGTATGAAAGAGTATAACTTCATCATCTATTCCCATTAATATGCGAAAGATATGATATGGTCCCTGCTTAATAGTTCCATGACATGACTGAGCTGCATCATTCCAGAGATTGTCTAAATCAAATAGTCAACCAAAACTTCTTGCAACTCTAAATATAAACATAAACATCCCTAAATAGAACTCTACATTAGCCATATTGAGCAGTGAACTCCCATCACTTACTACTTTTACATAAAAATCAGACTTAATATTTCCCTTATACACACGAAGACTAAAATAAAAAGCATATCTATTACACCCCCATTTTGATACATATAGCAGTGAAAGCTAATCTGGGGTATTAATTTATAGTACAACAGTCATAATCATAGAAAACGACTTATAAAAAGACGTTTTTGGAAAAAGTTGTTATCATTCATTTATTCATCAGAGTTTTTACAAAAAAGAGGTCCCAAAATCTATAGAAAAACATAAAGTTGAATGATAACAGTTTAGCCATCTTCAGTCCATGCCACTCCGTGCCATAGTTTGCTCATTTACCTTAGATAAATATGCTAAAAAGGTCAACACAAAGGTTGAGTAAAATTCATAGGTTTATGATAAATATTGTGAATACAAGTCATCATGGATAGTGGGTTACGTTGTTATACACCCAAAAATAGTGATAATTGCAATGAGTAAAATTATTATAGAAAACAATATCAATAGTGTATTATTGCGTCTAAGCTCATGGCATACAAACTGACTTGTGTATATATCAATAATGATATATATAATGACCATATACCTATGAGATTCAAATATAGTGCGTTTGGTTACCTATCCGGCTAACACAAACGGGATTCGTCAATCCTGATAG
>BQNB010015972.1:0-72354 GCA_026074375.1 Tanacetum coccineum
TTTAAGTTAGTTTGGATATATGTAAAATTTTGAACAAAAAAAGGGATATATAAAATTCTCCCTTTAAATTATGTTGTGGACACATAAAATGAAATGGGCGTGGGAATTTAAAGTACTAGGGTTTAACTAGAGACCGAGAGAAATGGATAGCTGAACGGGTGTGTCATAAGGCGGGTGATCGTGATTATCGGGTTCGGGTCCAAAGAATAATGTGATGTCCTTTCCACCTTCAACCCTGTGCTGACACGTGGCACGATGTGAGAATTTACGTTTGTAGATTTGAAGAGATAATTTCATGTTCCCACTACTGGACAACTAAAACGCGACATATATCACTGAAGAAGAAATGAAGCGAAACCTTAGGGTCTAATTTTTATCATCAAATTTTATTAATTTGTTATTAATTTTGTTGTAATGTGATCCCACTACATGTTAGCAATATTATCATGTGTTAGATTTATAATAAGTTTATTAGTACATTATTTATTGTGTTTATTACAGAAAAGTTTGTAGTGCACTAGTACTTCTGTTAGAAGTTAAAAGTGCTAATTATTATAAATGAATTAGTCTTATAATAAATAGTATAGAAAATAGTATTTATAATATAATAAGTCAAGCTTGGTCAAACTTAAGAAAATGTTGACCAAGTGAGACAAATAGTTAAAATAGGAAAAATAGAAGGTTTAGAGAATAAATATAAATACTCCTTAGTTAGAGGTATTTAGTGTTGATCATTTTGTAATCCTCTCCTCGATCTCCCTTCTCTTTTTTCTTTCTTAATGAAAAAATTAAAAATGTGTAAAAATACTATCTAGCTTCCTCTCCTTTACAATGTATAACTTTCGTATGATATCCAATGTAAACATGACATATAACAAGTGGTATCTATCGTCGGGAGAGATCTAGTTTGTGTTTTCGTGTATCAAGTCGAGCCTAATTGCAACCTGAGTGGAGAAAATATGTTACCATGACTCGGCAAAATGCTAATATCAAGGAAAGTCAATTTGATCACTTTTTTGATACTCTGAGTCAATATGAACCACATGCCAATCCATCAAAGCAAAGAAAGCTGCAAGGAATCATGATCCATTAGCCTTAGTAGCTCATTCAAATGTTCATTCTTCACATTCTCATGCAAGTCCCTCGTATTATCATTCACCACAACCATACTATGTCACTCATCCTTCATCAATCATTGATTATGAAGAAGATTATCAAGGGAAGATACAAGGAAATGCTTAGGACGACAAGCTTACAACTATAATGATGTTATTAGCAAGAGAAATCACTCAACGTTATCCTACTCCTACCAATAATCATTTTTGTACTTTATCAAATACAAGGAATCAAGCAGTGATACATGATGGTAGGGTTGACATACAAAGCAAGAATGTTAGCTATGCTGGGAATGGTAACAGGAGCGCAAGGAGATCAAACAGAAATTAAATAGCTACTGCAGGAAATGGGATGGTTCAGCAGATTGAAGCAAATGATCAGATTATTCAGCGGGTTCCACGAACTGAGTCAAATCTGAGAAAGCCAAATGTTCAATGCTACAACTGCAATGCAAAAGGCCATTATGCTCGTGATTGTCCACAACCTAAAGTTCGTGCTGCAAAGTATTTCAGGGAACAAATGTTGTTAGCGATGAAAGATGAAGTTGGAGGCAACCTCAATAAAGAAGAGAATGATTTCATGCTAGACAATGCTTACGGAGATGATACATTGGAAGAGCTAAATGCAGCAGTAATCATGATGGCACGCATTCAACCAGCAGAAAACAAAGATGATGATAAGCCAAAACATGATGCTGAGACTATCAATGAGGTAAATGTTTCACAAATCAAACCCATAAGTGGAATGCGTTTCGAAAGTGTTCATGAACACACGAATCATGTGAAACTCAAAACTGTTATTAACATATCTAATGATGATCAAATTGATTCTAGTATCATATTTAATGATCTTTATGTGGATAATAATGGTAAAACAGATAAACATGATTCAAATGCTCATGATTAATCTGTTGCTCTTGAATCTCTGATGTACAATGTTCAAAAAGAAGCTAAAATCAACGTAGATTGAATAATGAACTGAAAAAGCAAAAAGCATTGCTACAAAAAGAACTTGAGACGTGTAAGGAACGGGTAAAAACACTAGAGAAAAAACCAGTTCAATCTTCAAATTACAAAGAAGCATATGAAGAGTTGGAACGAGAAATACGTGTTGACAAAGACAAAATTGATAATCTTATAAAAGAAAAGGATAAGATTCAAGATGAATTTTTTCAACTAGAAAATGCGACTATCAGAATACGACATGAAACTGAGTTATCCAAAAAGGCTTTTAAAGCTAGAGAAAACAAATATCTTGAAGATATCGTGGATCTTGAAGAAAAACTCAGTTCTCATGATCGGATTGTTTACAAGATGGGACAATCGATTTAAACAATACATATGCTTGGGAAAAAAAACAAACAAAGTTTATGACCCTTTCTTAAAAGTTAGGCTGGGTTATCAAAATTCGGAACGTCTTAAGAAAGCAATTGCAGCAAAACCTAAAATGTATGATGGTGAAAGACTTCAAAGCACTAAATTAATAATTGATTCACCTGATTATGAGGAATCTCTTGAGGACGCGGAAGAAAGTCGATTGAAAATGAAAGATAAAATAATTCAACTGAATTATGAGAAATTAAATGATCTTTATGAAACATTTGTTCCTCAACAAGAAATTCCTATTGAACAAACATATTTTTCAACTCTTTCTACTTCTAATGTACCTTCTAAGTTGAGCATAGAGATTTTTTGATACCATTGTGTTCATATGAACCACATGTCATTCATACAGAGCAAAAGAAAGTTGTTAGGAATATGATCCATTAGCTTTAGTCACTCATTTTAAATTTCTTCTTCACATTCTCATGTAAGTCCTTTATATTCTCATTCACCACAACCATACTATCTCTCTACTCATCCTTCATCAGTGATTGATTATGAAGAAGATTATCAAAGGGAGATACAAAAGGATGCTTAAGAGGATAAGCTTACAACTGCAATGATGTTATTAGCAAGAGCAATCACTCAATGTTACTCTACCCCTTACAATTTTCGTCTTCGCACTTCATCAAAATACCAAGGAATTAAGCAGTTGAGTGATCTGGATGGTAGGGTTGACATACAATGCAAAAGAATGTTGCTATATGGGAAGGGTACAGGAACGCTAGGAGATTCAAACAGATATCATATTTCTACTGCAGGGAACATGGGATGGTTCAGATATTGAAGATTATGATTAGATTTTTTGTGGGTCACATCTGAGTCAAATTGAGAAAAGTAAAATGTTCAATTCTACAAACTGCAATGCAAGAGCACACTTATGCTGTGATTGTCCACAACCTAAAGTTTGTGATGCAAAGTATTTCAAGGAACTAATGCTATTGGCAATGAAAGATGAAGCTGGAGGCAACCTCAATGAAGAAGATAATGATTTCATGCTCGAAAATCATTATGGAGACGATTCATTAGAGGAGCTGAATGCTGTAGTAATCATGATGGCACGCATCCAACCAACTGATGACAAAGCTGATGCTGAGCAAACATCTGATGTTGAAGCTCTTGGTGAGGTAAATGCTTCGCAAATTCATCTCAAAAGTCGAATGTCTTTTGAAAGTGTTCATGACCACACGAATCATGTGAAACTCAAAACTGTTTTTGACACATCTGATGATGATCAAATTGATTCTAGTATCATATTTGATGATCCTTATGTGGAAAATAACGGTGGAGCAGATGAACATGATTCAAATGCTCATGATCAATCTGTTACTCTTGAATCCCTGATTCAAAATGTTTAAAAAGAAGCTAAAAATCAGCGTAGCTTGAATAATGATCTGAAAAAGAAAAAAAGCATTGCTACAAAAGGAACTTGAGATGTGTAAGGAACCGGTTAAAACATTAGAAAAAACCAGTTAAATCTTGAAATTACAAAGAAGCATATGAAGAGTTGGAACGAGAAATACGTGTTGACAAAGACAAAATTGATAATCTTATTAAAGAAAAAGATAAGATTCAAGATGAATGTTTTCAACTCGAAAATGCATACTGTTAGTATACGACATAAAATTGAGTTTTCAAAAAGGTTTTAAAGCACGGTAAAAACCAAATATCTTGATAGAGATGGTGGATCTGAAGATAAACTCAGTTTCATGATCGGAATGTTTTACTAAATAGGACAATCGATTTCAAACAATTCTATATGCTTGGGAAAAACCAACAAAGGGTTTATGCCCCTTTCTTAAATGCTGGGATGGGATATTCAAATCCAAAACGTCTCAAGAAATGCCATTAAAGCACAACCTTAAAATGTATGACGATTGAATGACTTCACAACACTATATTAGTAATTGGATTCACCTGGATTCTGAGGAAACTTTGTAGGTCGCGGAAGAAAGTCGATTAAAAATGAAAGATAAAATGATTCAACTGGACTATGAGAAATTAAATGCTCTTTATGAAACATTTGTTCCTCAACAAGAAATTCCTATTAAACAAACATATTTTTCAACTCCTTCTACTTCTAATGTACCTTCTGAGTGTGAAAAATATGCCTAATGAATCTAAATTGCTAAAATTGTTTTTAAAATTGGACAAGTCTATTGATGATTTGCAAACACAAATTGATCAAACTCTTCTAATAGATAGAAGTAGAGTGCTTATATTTGATGATCAAGATGTGTTAAGACAATTTTACAAAACTAGGGTAATTCCAATGTCGATCTCCTTAAGAAGATGTTCAAACAAAATCAAACAAGAAATTACTGAAGAAGTTCAGGAGATATTAGATATTTTTTAGTCAATGGAAAAGAAAGTTGAGAATCAAACTCAAAAGACTAACAAATTTCATAGATGAAATTGATCGACTTTTGGAAACATCCCTTGCTGTGTTGTTGAGAGAAACAGAAAAATGAGATGTTAATGCTTGAAAAAGAGAAAGCTTCAAATGATTCAAAGATACCTGTTGTACAATTACGACAACAAACCCTAAGTTTAATCGCGGAACGCTAGATCGCGAGTTGTATCGAGCACAAGTAGCAAACACGACGAGACTAAAAAGAACCAAAAAATATGAATGCCACACGTTATACCCTCTGTAACTAAACCGTATTTAACCCTAATAAAGCTTTTACAACGAGGAAGAGAATGAATAACTAGCACCCCTCTCATATCTTTTTATAGGGATGAGGGGTAGAAAAACTTTTCCTAAATCGTATAGGAAAACTCCTTGCCCTGGCATGGAAAGGATTAAATAATCCTAGTTAGAGTCGATTCATAATCTAAATTTTTAAGGTACCACTTAACACCCTTACACTATGTTTAAATTTTACTCCTAATATATAATACAATTGTCCTCCTTAGGAGTAAACACTTGAACATAATCGATACTCAGCTTCTTTTCTTGTGCAGGATCCTCGTACCGGGGACCACCTTGTCTCGACCAGGCATTGTACTTCAACAGTAATTTCCCTTTGATTATGCTTTCATCTGACTCCTTCTCTTTATTTCTTTTCAGCACCATTACCCTCTGATCCCTCTTGCCCAGGTAATGTATACCCTTATGTTTAGCCCCACTCCTTTATATCTAGGGTGTACCTTTCGGACTCCTTTTCCAAGCAGTTCATGTTTGTCTTTTCTTCAAAGTTTTTTGTCCCCTAAACCGTCTTTGAGCCACTTCAGCATCATCGTTAAGAAACTGGGATAAATCTTTAGCTTCATCGAGCCTGGAGTCCTGCAGTTCCACCTCAAAACCTAAAAATCGTTTTTCATCCTGTACTCTATGGACTCCTGTTTCAACACCAGGACCAAGTTGTTTGAACCCAACTTGTTTATGACCAAGTTGTTTAAACCCAACTTGTTTTGGACCTCTATGCTTTTATACACCAAAAGTCATCACTTTTGCTTTCAAAGTATACACACAGTTCTTTTTCCTGATCCCAATCATCATAACCCGGCAACCTTTGATCACCTTGATTCTACCCATCTGCATCTTCACAGTATAATCCTCTTTTTCAAGAGTACCATTGAAATTAACTTATTTAACCTGGAACATACTTGACATCTTTCTCAGTCTTAATTTGATCCATCATGCAACTGATCTTCACTTTCCCTGTCCATTTTTACGTGCATGTCCTGTTGTTACCTAACTAAACCGAACCACCATCAACAACCTTAAAGTCATACAAGAAATCCCTCCTATGTGTCATATGGTAAGACCCACCTGAATCCTTACCAATTCAGTCATCTCATCATTCCTGACTACCATTAGGGCTTCTCTAAAGTAGGCGTTACCTCTCTTCATCAGATGATTTTCTGAATCATGAATTACGCTACTCTTCTTGACGAAACCCACTTTGTCTTCTTCTTCATGGATAGTCTCTCTTCCTTCCTATTTTTAGATGACCCTCTGATGGGACATATGAAGAACTTGGTGTTTACCAGTTCCACCCCTTGACTTAAACAACAAACTTCCACTAGAATGAGCTTTACCTGAATGATCTAACCTTCTCCTTACATATAACCCGTCACCAGCTTCTTCCTTTGTGCCTTCAGTTCTTATCTTCAACTCCCTTGAATTCAGAGTTGCCAGAACATCCTCCATTATCAAGGATTCCCTCTCATACAACAATGTCTCCATAAAGTTTTCATAAGACGATGGCAACGATGTAAGTAACATAAGTGCCTGATCCTCATCCTCAATCTCAATATCAATGTTCACTAAGTCAAGTATCAACTTATTAAACTCATCTATATAATCACCTAGTTTCGTACCTGGACTCATATAGTATGTGTTTAGCTGCTTTCTTTAGATACTGTCTAATTTGCTAAAGGTCTTAGTCATACTCGTACGACTAGTTTGCTTCGTCCAATTTCTCCTAGCAGAGGATGAGTTGTTTTTGTTATCACGATTCACCCTTATAACACAAGATCCAGAGGCTTGGTAAAATAGAAAAGAAAAGTATCCATATTATTAGAGAGAAAAAGGTAAGAGATGGGAAGTTGTGTGTGTTGTTGAGAGAAAACACACACACACACTTTTACAAAAGTGAGCTTCACCCCTCCATGGAAGTATGGAGGGGGTATTTATAGTCCTAGTGACACACAACTATCGTAGCTTGTCATTATTAGTCCCTATGTGTCACGCTATAAATAAACTAATGTAATTCCGTGTTTGTCACCATATTTTAAGGCTAACAGTTTCCTTGGTAACTTCCCGTAAAACCCGGTCTTCCAAGCATAGAATCAAGGTACTGTATGCCTTCTTCATCAAACCAGCTTTTTCACCTGCTTCCATGTCCGCGGGTAATGTCTCTAATGCAGCATCACATCCTTGCTGTACCATTAAAGCGCGCATCTTTATTTTCCATAAACCGAATTCATTCTTCCCATCGAATTTTTCGATGTCAAACCTAGTTATCGAACTAGCCATTCTTGTTTAACCTTGCTAAAAACCTTGTCAAGTTATTTCTTAACCAAATTTACCGACAAGCCTCACAAGCCGTGTGCAATATACCCGTTGTTGCCAAAAACCTTTCTTGCAAATCGATTTAATTAGACAAACCCTAAACCCTCGATTCCGAACAAGTAAACCCGATCGTAAGCTTAAACCTCAAGCAAAGCACGATCGATACTTGAAGCGGCAAGAAAAAACACAAACAACAAAAGACCCCTTTAATTTAATTGTTTTCTTTTTCAAACAAAAAAAATAATACCTGAAGTCAACCTTTATAAAAAAGTTAATATCCTTGTTAACGTTAACTTTGTAGTATAATTAGCCCCACTTTGATTTAAATAAACTAAACAAATACCTTATTCCAGATCACGTGGGTTGGAATAAAAAGAATCTCCAAAATTCATCCGTCTTATCTCGTCACGTTGCTTTTTTGTTACGATCAATCGACAGAACCGAAAACTTGAACCTCGTACTTCAAACGAACATCCGGAACCCTCGATCTTGCACTCAATTTCAGAGATCACGACTAAACTATTGGCTCCTTGTTACCACTTGTTTTCAATTTACGGACAACAAACCCGAAGTTGATCGACGGAAACGCTAGTTCATGTGTTGTATGTATCGAGCACAAGTAGCGAGACATGAGAGTCGACAAAGAGCCATAAAAATATCATGCAGACGTTATACCCTCGTTTACCATCCCTTTATTAATATCCCTAATAAAGATCTTACAACGAGGAAGAAGATTGAATAATAGCAATCCCTCCTCATCACTCTATTCATAGGGTATGAGCGGAGGGTAGAAAAACTTTCTATCAAGATGAAATTGATTGACTTTTAGAAACATTCTTGTCAAGAGAAATTAGGGATTGTGTACTGTTATCTGTTGAGAAACAAAAAAATAAGATGTTAATGCTTGAAAAAGAGAAACTTTCAAATGATTTCAAAGATATCCAAGCCACTATAGAATAACGAATTAAGATTCTTGAAAACGATTTCAAACGAGCTGAAGCTCAATACGTTAATCTTGATCTTAAAATGAAACATCAAAAAGAAAAAATGGCTTGTGATATTTCTTGGAAGTCGAAGATGACAAAGTTGAGTGATGAAAACGTGTTGCTAAAATCTCAAGTTGAATCTGTTGTTCAAGAAAGGAAAAACATAAAACTTGAATTTCAAAAGCAATTTAATTCAATTAAAACAACACGGGTTCAACATCAACAAGAAGTCAATAAGTTAGTTAAGCATGTTAATCAAAAGACATATGCTTATGTTGATGTGCGTGCTAAGAATCAAGATCTTTTGATAACAATTTCTGAACTCAAAGCGAAGTTTGCTGCACAAGTAAAGAACGTGAATACTAAGTTTGACAAATCTGCAACTTTAGAGAAACTAGTTTGTGTTACACCATTGAACAAAAACAAAGATTTGATAGCTACAATAGTTTCTAAGGTTGAGATAAAAACAGATTAGTCAAAACCAGTCACTTCACATTCTACATTCAAAAATGAGCAAAGTCAAAAAAAGAATGTGAATCTAATCGCAAGGGGCATGCATAGAATCACAAAAACAGAAACAAAAATGCCAGTAGATAAAACTAACAAGTTTTCTTGTAAATCCACAGGAGTAGCAAGTTCTAGTAGTGTTAGAAGATCAGAGTCTAAAGACACTAATTTAAAGAAGAGAGTCTTGCGGAACACTAAGCGCACTTTTATGGATGTCAAGAAATCACAAAGTAGTTTTACTTCAGTTGCTAATTTACAATGAATTCAAATGTTTTTGATTCAAAAACAAATGTATTAAAAGCTAAAACTATAAATGTTGTTCATGATGGTTTGAATCTTGTATGTGTTTCTTGTGGCAAAGATGTTTTTATGATTTCTCATGATAAATTTGTTGTTTGTTATGCTTTGTCTTTGAATTCTAGGGTAAAAATAGCCTTATTCACTTCCCTTGTAGCCACAAAATCTAGTAAATTAAGAGCTACCTCTGTAGTTGTGAAATCTAGATTTAGTGTTGCTACACCCCCAAAAACAACAAATAGGGTCTCTAGTGCATCGCCACCAACCTCATAATCTAGACAAAGTCAGACACTTAGCACCTACATGAAAAACAAGATTAAAACAAGTAGGAAGTGTCAAAATTAGTTTGAACATCAGTCATGTTTTAATTGGTCACCCAAGAGCTCAACTGCCAAAACACCACTACATGTGTCTAAGAGTAGTGCTAGTCATAGAACTAACTCTAAAACACCGGTTACCACTCAGAAATGGTGATAACATCAAATATTTAATACTTTTTGGTGGTAAAATACCCCCTGTATTACCTGCAAATGTTTCACTAACACTCAAAAATGAGATATTTTCTATCATTTTGTAGTTTTCAGGTGAAATACAGGAATGTGACAAGAAACAAGGGAAAAAGGACTTAAAGTGTAAATTCTAAAGAATGTTACGGCGTAACCCCAAAAATGGTTACACCGTAACATATATTAAGCAAGTACGAAGATCAAGGACCACGTTACGGCGTAACATTATATCTAGTTACGCCGTAACCATGTAGATGGAAGGAAATCTTGCTAAAGTTAGAGTTATGGAGTAACACAATATCTAGTTACGCTGTAACCATAAAGATCCACATATATGGAATGAAGATCATAAATTTATGGAAATTATTTGATGGTTACGACGTAACACACTTAGAAGCCTATAAATAGGGGCCGAATTCAGCCTTAAGAATCATCCTTCTCCCTCCCCTCTAAGGGGACGACTAAGACATCTCCTCAAGTCGTTTTTTAGTACTCTCCAGCCTTTCAAGAAGGAAGAATATGGTCCCTATCATCATTATCATACAGTTTAGATTGATTATCATGTTTTCATTACTATCATTAATTGACGATAATATTTATTGTATGAATATAATTTTTGGCTAAGCTTATCTTATTAATTATCATTATGATTCATTTACTCATTGCTAATTGTGATTATGCATATTACTTTGACCATAAGAATGCCAACTATGATGCTCGCTCACCATATCTAGTGGGATAAATCCCTGTTACTATAAAGGCTATAAGGGCTAGGATTTGCGAGATAATTAAAGATTAGATGATCATTCAATCCTTGCTTTCACATTAAGTAGAATAAGTGGATCATTAATTTAATTAATAAGTAATTAGGACCGTATCTCCTTCTCTTCTTTCGTACCTAGTTCATTTCAATTAAGATTTATTCTTTTCATTAAAACAGCTTTTTAAACGTGACAACCAACTTAAACTCAGATTTATAACCGCCTTTTAGCTCTTGGGACGACCTCGGATTTACCAAAACTACACTACTCACGATCGAGTTCTCTGCTCGTTAGTGTGTTTGTAAGGTGAATCGAGTTTTATAAATTTAAAACTTGGTAAATAATTATTTAAAATAAAATACGCATCAAGTTTTTGGCGCCACTGCCGGGGAGCTAACTAGATTTTAAATTTAAGTTTTGTATATATTTTATTTCAGTATTTGTTTCCTTGTAATAGCATAATCTACTATTATCTCTTGTTTGATTGTCAAGAAACATGGAAATGGAGCCTGACACTGAGAACATGACGATAAGCGAGTACCTTGAGTACAAATCTGCGAAAGAAAGGAGATTATGGGATGATGTTTGATCCAGAAGATGTCCAACAAAGTATAACGAGGCGGTTGCTGACTCTTTTCACCAGAATAAGAGTAAGACTTTTAGCTATCCGTACTCTCATAACTTAACTCCTCCACACCCTTGTTTTCTACCTGTTCAACCCTATCCTAATAATTATTTAGTATCTACTAATGGGTTTGTTTGAAGAGACAACGATGTAGGCATCGAAATATGAATATTGCGGAATATAATCTATATGTTGCTAAACAAGGCCTAGGAATGAATCCACTCAGTAATCACTCCTATGGTTTCACACCCTAATTTTTTGCTCAACCACCACACACACCTAACACTAGTAATGTTAGGACAATGATTGCGCTCTGAATTTTCTTTTGGAATGGAACATGTTTGATAACGTCTCTTTTTGGGTCGTTCCTTATAATTTATTGACTATTGTACTTATTATTAACACCCCATTGTTGGACCCGAATCTTGATTTAAATTGGGGGTGTTAAACTTTTGATATGTGGGATATTACGGTCAAGGACATAGAACGAATTAGGAAATTTTTTAATGTCCCTGATGAAATAGACGAGATAGTGCAACCTTTGATCCCAGAACCCATTCACACCACACCACCTAATGATGATTATGTAGCACCGGCTACTAAATCAATTTTAGATGAACTTTTGGAAGAATTCGGTGATGAGATCTTGAATGTAGCCACGATTTACGAGGAGGCTGATCCTACTAAGGATCTAAAAGAACTTGAAAGACTTCTAGCTATGAGACCTCAATCAAATTTTACGGAAATTCAGGTGCATTCAGTTTTCATTAATACCGAGCCTTTCATTTATACTCAACTAATGAGTCCCTTATATGAAATGTTCAAAACATCTAAATCATGTAAGGTAGATAAGGACATTATATCTCTTGGAAGGTATGCCTTCTATTCATTACTTCCCTATCCTGTAGCATACTTACACCCTAAGGGTGTCTATTACTACTTTCACCCATACTTGATTCCAAGTGAGGGGATGGACACCCGGTTACCTAGTAAATAAGGGTGGAGTCAAGCTAGAGACTCAAATAAAAACTAGCGCTTCGTGAGAGGCACCCTATGCCTATCTTTTAATTCATGTTTTGTCTTATTTTATTTCAATTTTTGCATATTAGTTGGTTTGTATGTTTCTAACTTGGTTTTGCAGGTTTTAACTGAAATAGAGCAAAATTCATGATCATCTCAATTCATAATCGGATGGTAAAATTGTTGTTGATGCAGCAATTACGGCGTAACCAACTTAGTAACGCCGTAAACAAGACCATTACGACGTAATCCCTTCAAAGGTTACGCCGTAGAACATGCTGAATGGAAATTTCTAAAAAAAGTGTCCAAATATGTTTACGCCGTAACCTCTTTCTAAAAAACTTAATAATCAAGTTTGAAACATTTCTAAACCGTGTATATTGGTAAATAAACTTTGTGGGTACGTTCTCTGGAAACCCTCACGAGACTTCACTCGTCCACTTAGGCCACTGAGTGGTTTAAAAGGCTTGTTGCATACGCTAAATGCAACCGTGATTCCTACGAAAGTGAGTTAGGATTGTATTTCTTGTATTATTTTGTACATTTTGGTATCTTACTTTTTGCCGGATTTATGCTTTGGTATTAGCTTTCTTGTAGCTATACAGGTTGAAGCATGCGAAGTTGATACTTGGCTACAGGGACGCATGTGAAATCCGGATTCGTTTGATACCATGTTGATGATGATGGGATGATTGCTCGAGGAAGCAGACTTGGAGCATGGCTTAGAGCATGCTGTCTCTTCATCATACCGAGCAATTCCAGAGAAGTTTCTTGTCTTAATTCTACTCTTTCCTTTTTATTTCATTTCCTTAAGGTACAATAGGGACATTGTACAAATCAAGTGGGGGGATGGGAGTAGAATATTAAAACTTTACCACTGTTTTGCTTTGATTTTTCTAGTTTCTTTGAAAATTCTGCATTTTAAAATTTTTGACAAATTTTTCTTAAATAACTAGAATTAATCTTTGCCGAATGCACATTACCCTTTATTATTACTTGGTGAGATTTAAGCCTAATATTCCGTTTCCATCATATTATTCAAAAATCCACCAAAATATTAAGTGTGCCGGTAGTATTGTAGACTTTAGAACTTGGCATGTACATCATTTCGAGACCTAATTGATTAGCAGGAATGGATAGTTTAAGAAGGCAACACTTAGGAAATCACACAAAAAGCCTATATGTATGTGTTTATCGACTTGTTACACTGACTTGTCGACCTCCTGTGATAAACCCTTTTGTTGCACTCATTATTAGTGCAAGATACCCCTAGATCACCCATGTTGAGCCAATCTATGTTTTCACCCTACTCTACATGTTTCGTTACACCATTTCACCTTAGCCTACCCTATAGTCTTTATTTTTTTTGTGCTGAAATCTCTGGCCACTTAAGTCCATGGTTCAGGGGAATGGGATTGAAAATTTTATGCATTCGTGGAAGACCAATCAATTATGATCTATAAAGACCCTCTTGTATCACCACTTTCGATGTTGTTTATCTCAAGTGGAGGGATGTGCGTATAATATCGAATGTTGTAGGGGCAATAATTAAAGATATAAACTCTTGTAACATTTGCATTATTTATCATGAAGAAAAGAGGGTGCAACTAAAAGCCACCCATGTGCTAAAAATGTAAAAATGGTGCAAAATAAAAATAAAAAATAGAGCTAGTAGCGTATTATTGCACCAAGACATCTCAAATATGAAGAATAGAGCTAGTAGCCCATTATTACACCAAGTCATACCGATGCTTACAAAGAATGAAGCTAGTAGCCCATTATTGAAGATCAGATTTTCGGACTTAAACTCTTAGACCCATGGATGGACAGTAGCTGGTTATGACAACCGTAGATCATATTACCCTTGTTGCCTTTAGTAATTATTTAGACTCTAATTCTAAGTGGTGTAGATTTGTGTACTTTCCAAGCTTATGATAGAATACATGCTATGACTGTGAAATTAAGCGATCACCCTGAAAATGAAACACTAAGACTAGTGGAGAGCTGAGTGACTTTTTATCTCCTTTTTGTGAGGTGTTCGGCTATGATGTTTTCTAGCATAAGAGTTTTATACATTCATTTCTTGAAGTTATTCTCGGGAAATCTTTTTATGAAATGTTATAATAGGTTCTACTTGAGGGCAAGCAGAAGTCAAGTGGGGGGATATTTGATAACATCAAATATTTAATACTTTTTGGTGGCAAAATACCCCTATATTACCTGCAAATGTTTCACTAACACTCGAAAATGAGATATTTTCTATCATTTTGTAGTTTTCAGGTGAAATGCAGGAATGTGACAAGAAACAAGGGAAAATGACTTAAAGTGTAAATTCTGAAGAATGTTACGGCGTAACCTCAAAAATGGTTACACCGTAACATATATTAAGCAAGTACGAAGATCAAGGACCACATTACGGCGTAACATTATATCTAGTTACGCTGTAACCATGTAGATGGAAGGAAATCTTGCCAAAATTAGAGTTACGGCGTAACATAATATCTAATTACACCGTAACCATAAAGATCCACATATATGGAATGAAGATCATGAATTTATGGAAATTATTTGACGGTTACGGTGAACACTTTTTGTGGTTACACCATAACCAATCAGAAGTCAAAATTGCATTTACTATAAGTTTGCTGAAGGGTTTGCGGTGTAACCAAAAACTGGTTACGGTGTAACCTAAAATTGGTTACGCCATAAAGTCCATTTTTGCCTATATTTTGGAATGTCGACATCAGCAAGGTTACGGCGTAACCCACAAATCAATTACGCTGTAACACACTCAGAAGCCTATAAATAGGGGCCTAATTCATCAGCCTTGAAGAATCCTCCTTCATCCCCCTTCTGAGGGGACGAACCGAGACATCTCCTAAGTCGTTTTTTCAAGTACCCTCCTCCTCCTGCCTTTCAAGAAGGAAGAATCCGGTCCCGATCATCATCATCATACAGTTTGGTTTGATTATTATGTTTTCATTACTATCATATTTAACGATAATATTGATTGTATGTAATGACGAAAATTTTGGCTTAAGCTTATATCATTCATTAATTATCATTCTGATTCATTTACTTCTTGCTAATTGTGATTGGGCATATTACTTTGACCATAAGAAAATGCCAAACTATGATGCTCACTCACCATGACTATGGATAATCCCTTGTTTACTATAAAGGCTATAGGGGCTGGGATTTGCGAGATAATTGAGGATTAGATGATCATTCAATCCTTGCTTTCACATTAAGTAGAATAAGTGTGATTTCCCACTACGCTAGCAACGGGGTGGGTTTTCAAACTAAGAACATCGGTCGTTGGTTGTGATATCCTACTAGGGAGCGAGGCCTAGGTAGGTGTTCAAACTAAGCAACGCATTCCTAGCTTTAAGAACTTATGATTATAATGATGAAGATGTTGCAAAAAGTTCTACAGTTAAAATCTCGTTCTTTAAAATCAAGTTACAAGGTCCTAATAAGTTGTTGCTTTGAGTCATGATTCATCTTGAATCACGACTATGGAAATAAGTTGATCTATGGTTGAGTTGAAATGAGTACACACATTTAAATCATATATTCATGTTGGGAGTTAAAAGTTCACAAGTCATAAGTATGAGTGCTTAGCATTTAGACTTATATTGACAAATGATCTTGTTTAATTGCTTGGTTTGGAACTAGTGAAAAATCGGGGACGATGAATTTATCCGTCAGGACATCCGTAGATTATTCTATGGGCGTTTCTCATTCTATGATCCCAATGTTGATATAATAAAGGAAGTCAAACAGGAAGTCGAGAAAAGAAAAAGGAAAATCCAAAAATATTAGGGATAGTTAGTGTATAGATAAAAAATGGTGAAAACGGGACTTGTCGAAGCTTTTGATTCTTTAGTTTCCCTTGACGAACACTTAGCTACTTTTCAAAGTTATTAGTCGAGGGGGATTGAGATTCTTAGTTTTCGTAAATGTTTACTTCATAACATTGCGTGAGGACACGGCAATACCTTAGTATGGGGGATTTTGGTATGTGTTTAATTACACATACCTTTTACCTTTAAAAACGAGCTAAAATAACCAAAAACGGACTTAAAATGCCAAATATACGCTTGTTTTGCTAATTGTGTTGTGCAGGAACGGATAACTAAGAAAAGGACGAAAAACGAAGCCAAAACGACAAAACCGGACACGGAATGGAAAAGCAGGAAAAAGACAAAGTCCAGTCAAACAAAAAGCCTGAAAAAGTCAACAAAAGTCAACCCAAGTCAACCCCGAAGCCAAAAGTCAAGAAAAATAAGTTTGAGGGTTAAATTTGTTAAAACCCTAAACTTATTTAAAGAAGAAAACAAGAGAAATGAAGAGAAGGGCCCAAACTGCCAAGTCCTCAAAGTTAAACCACAAGGGGCATTTCTGCCAAGTCCCCTAAACCATAACTAACAAGGACGTGTACTGCAACAATCCATATAACCCTGAGGGGGCATTTCTGCCAATTTCCTAAAACATACACCACCACAAGGACGAAAACTGCAAACCCTATATACACTTTGGAGGACCAAAAGTGGCAAATCCCAAACCCACGCCCTGTCACCCCTTACCTTTTTATAACCCCCTTTTCCCGCCATTTTCAAACCTCAACCAACTCACGGGTTAGCCTCCCCTCCTTTACCCTGCATCTCTTCTACACCTTGGGTAAACATCACCCCCTCCTCCACTAAACTTTCCCAGCTGTAAGACTGCCAAGCTGGCAATCCACCCATTTTTCAAAGATAAGATTCGAGGGCTGTGATCAATTTCAAAGAAGCACAAGGACCATGGATGGCTGGGATTAGCTTTTGAAGGCTCTCACAAAACAAACACACTTCATTTGTGTGTCTACAAGAAAGCACACTAGGAAGAAGACAAGAAGGATGGAGTTAGTTAGTTTTAGTTTTAGTGTAATCCAGTTTTTTATATGTCATGTACCTTTTAAGTTTTTAGCTTAAATTCAAATGTCAGCTTAAGTCATTCTTTTTATGTTATGAACTTGTTCTAGTGTGATTTCAATAAATATAAGTTTGAGAATTTTCATTTATTTATTTTTAAAGCTTAATTCCTTTTGTTATTGTTAAAACTCTTAAATTCAGTTGTAAGACATTTAAAGCTTAATAAAATTTCAAAATTATAAAAGTTCATTTGTTAAGACCATTGTTACTGTGCCATTGTTCATACGAATGCTTATTGAGCTTTTTGGAATTGTGGCCAAGGAGTAGTTTTAAGTGTAGTTTTTAAAATAGTTTTTAGTTTTTTAAAGTTTAAGTTTTCAGTTTTTCATGTACTTGTACTCCATTTCTTTTAATGAAAATTAAGTTAAGTTAATTTTACACTTTGTGTTTCTAAGTTACTTGTTTTACTTTTTCTATATCATATAATCTGTTTTATAAACATTTTTCACAAAACTTTAAGGAAAACTCAAGAAAGAAGCAAAGTTACTGTTGGATTGAAGCAAGAATGGAAGAATGAGCTATTTTGGAAGGCTTATTGGGTTTATGCTTAGTTTAAGCTTATTTATAAGCTTTGGGTAGGAAATTTAGAGCTTATTAGGTTCCAAGAACCCTGTTTTGAGCAAGGGTTAAAGGTACAAATCCTTTTAAATTTTGCTTAAAATTACTGTAGCAAGTAGCTTATTTAGCTTATTTTTGTTCTTGTGTGCTTATTGATGTTTATTAGTGCTTAAAGTTTGCTTTCTAGTCATTTCATTTCATTTTTATGCAATTTTGTTAAAAACTGTCAAAATAGGCTTATTCTGTCTTAGCTTATTATCTATCTTAAAGTGCTTATTTGTTTAACTTGTTATCTTTTTATTGTCTTATATAGCTCAAGTAGTAGTAATCTTTTTAAAACTTTAGTTTACTTCAGTTTTTATAGATTTTAAAACCACTTTTCAAAATTAAGGGAGTGTTTGGGTTAACTACAAAAACGGGTCAAAAATGTTTTTGGTATGGGTTGTGGTAATCAAGTTAGATTTAGGTTAAGTGTTAAGCTTCCTTGAAGCTGTTTTTAAAAGTTTTTAAGTTTGAAAATTGTTTTTCAAAAGTTTTATAAATCATCTTTGAAACTGTGGTGTTTTTAAAAAAGGTACAAGAGCTTATTAAATAAGCTCTTGTAATCTCGAGTGTTAGTTTCAAAAAGTTGTGTTTTTGTGTGTCTTAAATAAGCTGTCAAATTAAGCTTTTGTCTTAGCATTAATCTCCCCTGGTGCTAGGGGTGATTTTCAAGCCCCTTTGTTTAGCTTTTTAGTGTACTCAAGCCTTAGGATTTAGCTTATTTTGAGAGTCCATAAGCTCTTTGAGAATCCCTCTAAATCTCAGCCCTTGAAAAGCTTTTTAGATAGCTTATTTTTAAGCTTACTTTAGTGTTCTGTCACTTAAGCTCTTCTTTTAGCTTATTTAGTTTGTAGAATTTAGCTTTTTAGAGCTTATCTAGGTTAGGTTTAGACAACCCTTTTTGCTTTTCAGTTTAGTTTAGCCTATTAGTCCCCCATTGTCCAAAAGACTTTAGCAATATAAGCTGTTAAGCTTGTATTAAGCATTCTGTCGTTTTTAAGCTGTTTTTAAGCTTATTTATAGCTTTTCAGAAAAAGTTGTAGTTGAGAAAGTTGTTAAGCCCCACGAGCTTAACAACTTTGTTTTACAAAGTTTTTCCAAAAAAAAAGAAAGGAGACAAGGGGTTACCCGGGTGAGCAAGACTCGAACCCGGGTCTCAACCCTCGTACACCTTTCTTTATAACACACACATACCGCTGCGCCCTTGGGACTTTTCTGTCATAGTCCCAAGGGCTTTGGTATTTAAGGTTATTTTTGGCTTATAAGCCTATAAGCTGTTAACAGCTTATTACAGGCTTATTAATAAGCCAATTTTTTGTTTCTTATTTTTTTTGTTTCTTATTTTTCGTAGGTTTGTTATAGTGTTAAGTATTATTCGTAAAATTTTTCAGAATTTTTTAGAAGTCATTCTTAGGTATTTTTACAATTTAATTTAGTTAAAAGTTTAAAAAATTCATAAAAAATACAAAAATTATCAAAAAAATATTTTTCTTTTTTAGAAAAATTTCTTTAGTGTCTTAATAGTTTTTGTAGAAAAATATAAAAGATTTTGGTAGGGGTCATTTTTAATAAGCTTTTTGCTTTATAAAGAAGAACGGATCCGAGCGGTTTGTTGTCGTTGACTCGTTTTTGGGTCAACGCCCCTCCGTTTTCCGTCTAAGTACATTTTTCATTCTTCGTTATTTTGTTCCCTAAGAGAGTATAGAAGTGAAAATTTCTTCGTAAGGTTAATTTTTGGAAGATTATTAGTTTTTTGTCCCCTTTGGTCGGATTGCGTCGGCTCTCTCTCGGTTTACAGCTTAATTTATAATTTTTAGGTTTTTCTTAAAAACGTTTTTAGTTATTATTGTTTAATTTAGCTTTCCACACTCTCAAATCATTTTTCTCAATTCAAAGCTCCAATCTTCCGACTGTATACGATTCTCCAGTCCATGCTTCTGATGGGGGATAGAACGACCCGGGACACATTCTATACTACTTCTCGGTATTATTGATATTGTTTTTTCTTATGCCTGATTCTTACTATATAATATATATATTTTTTTTATATGATTATATATATTTTAAGTTTAAAGGTGTAGTTTCGTACCAATCAATTTTGGCGCCGCTAAGCCAGTGACATAGGAGGCTGTGAAAACAAACGACTATCGTATCGACGTTTAGAAACAAATTTCTGTTTGAATGCTGAGAATATTTTCTTTTATAAAACATATAAAAAATACAAAAATATTTTGTCCATTTTCCTTATATTTAGTAATAAAGTAAAACAAAAGAAAAAAAAAAAAAACAAAAAATATAAAAAAAAACCCAGTGGATCCAATTAAAAAAAAAAAAAAAGAAATAAAATTCACAAAATGGTAAAATACCAAATAAAAATATTACTCAACTGAGAGTATATCATAAAACTTTATCGGTGAAACTTGTTGGTTCCCAACTTCCGAACACAAAATTTGCAACCTCCAATATATTAGTGTCTCTTACGACGTACGGGCTCACCTGAAAAGTTAGAACAAACTATAAAAGTGGGTATAAAGGAGAGTTGTTCCGAAGGAACTACGACCGAAAAGGAAGAAATAAGCTTCGCGTTATTCCTACGCACTCTCCTCGCGCCATCACCTTTGCGTATTTCTTTTGAGAAGCTATAACCGCTACGCGGGAAGTAAGTAATTAATTTGGTTGACATGTTGGTGTGTCTTATCCCAATTCTCCGGTACAATACATTGAGAATAAAATCAATGTGTGAAAAAAATTTTTATGTGTAGAATTTTCTTTTTATATTTCTATTTGTGCATTGCGTCGACATGAAAAGGAGTAGAGTAGAGAAGAAAGCAACTGGAAAAGAGTACGTCTCAGCCGGAACGTCGACAACCACAGAGTCCAACAAACTTCAGTTGACTCATCCAAATCTAGTAAAACCTGAAAATCCCTCATAGTTACCGATGGTCTGATAATCGTACCATGGCGCAATTTGCTCGAAGCACACCGCACCTAGGGTTACGATTAAAGATGCAATCGTTGTTCGCCTGAAAATACCGAGTAAACAAACTTTGAGATCAAGCATGGTTCTACTTAATTCTTGTTCAAGGAAAACAAGCAATTTTTTAGACATATAAAGAAGACCCACGCAAGGAATGCTCACAAATCCGCTATTTTCAACAAGAACACTTCAAAATTCTACGATGAAGGATTACCGAACGGCTAACCAAAATACGTCGGAGATAGCTTCTGCTTTTCCTCCAGAATTTCCTCCTCGAAGCGGTGCAACCCGGATAGGCTGGTCAGAAAGAACCCCTCTGTCGATTGAAACATGGATAACTTGATTGTTGAAATTTCTTAAATCAAATTCTTCCCTCCCTCTAAAAAAAAAATAAAAACGACAAATCTCAGAAATGAAATCACACAGAGATTTCAGCAAAAAAAATAAGAAGAGAAACGTTTTATGAGAGCTTGGAATCGTGGCATGGGGGGGTGTGGGGGGGGGGGGGGGGGGGGGGGGGGGGGGGGGGGGGGGGGGTGGGGGGGGGGGGGGGGGAATATGATCTTGGGTAGTTAAAAGGGGATCGGCCCATCAAAGGTTTTCAGAATTGCAATCAACTCGATTACCTTCTATAATGCCCTAAACTCAATTGAATCAAGATCATTGAACTCTGCTAGCCCTAGTTGTAGAACTTCATAACAAAATGCCTCGCGAATAGTTTAAAAATCATCGAGAGCAAAAGTCTAAGGTAACGTCAATCAAAAACAAAGCTGTTTAGCTAAAATGATTACAAGCTCTTACCTTCCACCGCCAGCAGTCTCATCTGATGTTGCTGAACTCAAAGACATATTTCGGAGCATGTAATTCATTCGACAGAAAGAACAAACCCCCACTTCCGCCCCTCGTAAAAAGCGAGGTTTAGAACAAAGTTGTGAAACTTGTGGGGAGGTCATTTCTTTCTTATCAAAAACTGTCCCAGGCCACTAAAAGGCAACATTTACCAGTGGACAATATCCAAGATATGTGTCCTCTGGCCACATGCGCCAATTTTCACCAAGCTAATTCTTGGTTAATTATGACGACTCTCGCGATGGTCTCAAATCAAATTCGACCTTCCTGTATTTCCCTCCCATTCAAAATCCTCATAGAAGCGATGAAATCAATGCAAATAGTCCAAAAAAACAAAGTTCAATCGAGGAAATAACTTCAATCAAAACAGAGGAAACAATTTCAACCAGGTCAGATTAATATCGACCTCTAGGGCCGGTCAATCAAAAAACCAGTACTCATCAAGGACCTGCTCCTCAGACAACACGGTGTGTCAAAACATTTTTGAAAGAAATGTCCAACAACGCCAATGATGCAATGTTTAGAAACATGCAAAACCAAGGTCAAAACCTCTGCTATTCCCAAATGCAAATTTAACTGACATGCTTGTCAAAATTTGTTACTACATAATAATACAGCTTCTACTTTCCCGGTTATTTTATCTGAACTCTTTCTGGTAACTACTGATACCGACCCAAAGGAAGGATTTAAAAGGTATCAACTGCCCGAAGTGTGATTACCTCATTCCAAGGACCGAAAGACAGTTATAATAATCAGACGCCGAGTGACAAAGGACACGATGCCTCATCTAATAACTAAGCACCGAAGAAACAGTCCAACCTCCTCTGTTGTTCAAAATCAGACCTCATATCCAAGATCTGAGCCCAATGTTTGCTCCGTTGTTTACTCCAATTCAAAAGCATCAATTCCATTTCCATCACAGAAGAAAATGATGAAAGGCGCAAGGAAAAAGCTAACGCCCCGAATCGAGAAATTCTATGAAATATATTAGAGATTTGAGTTTCGAGATTAGCTAGTACGCATGACCTTGATGCTCATAAAGAGCCTAAATTTGCTTCACGAACTTTAAAAAACTAATTGTGAAACAAAGAAAAAATATGAGCCGAAATGGCAAGAACTGCCTTTTGAAAGAGAACTTGTTTCGGGATGATATGAACGGTTCATGCCTCAACAAGTTACCAAATTAACCTTGGAGACACTGCCGATTTCTGATTCATGTGAATTTATGGGAATACTACATGCAACGTCATTGGCCCGGAATACCCCCCCCTGGTGCGAGCATTACTCTCATAGCCTTATTCTGTATTGGAAAACAATTCCTACCTCTTCCTGAAATAGACCCCGACTTGGCATGACACTAGAACTAGCTAACGTATCTAATCACAAAAACCGAATCGTATCGCTGAAGATGTCTTTGAAAAATGTGGGAAAATTCCACTTTTCCAGCAAACTATCGTGGTCGTTAATTATGAACCAGACCCCCATGTACCTTAATTCTCGGCAGTTGCGATGTTTCTTGAAAACCAAGTCATGCTTTTAGATAGATGTTTTATGAAGTGAGATTACTCATCTTCCTACGGTTGGCAAGGAGGGCCATCACATACAAAATCTGGACGCAAAACTTCAAGATACACACTGATTCACAATCCATCATGAACGTAAAACAAAAATCGACGTCCTTGAGGGATTGATATGGCTTGTGATGAGTAATCTCAAGAGTCCTAGGATTTTTTCAAACGTAATCAAGTCGAGTGGCAATCCACTCCATATTTTGAGCCTATATGATTACTGACTGGCTATCTCCAAATCTCACTCCTTTCGGGGTACAGAGATATTTACTTTTAATTGAAGAAGCAGTGGAATTCGTTTTCATGCTCTAGAAGATGAATACCAACTATCATGCTGAATTGATCCAACTTATCAAGGATCCTGAGGGGGACATCCTGCTTCTAAGAAGCCATTTTTGAAGAGGTGAAACCTACAGACCCACCTCCCTTTCCTCAATATGACCACCATCTACCACTTTATAAAAACACTTATCAATCTTCATACATCAATCCTCATTTCCAACAACATTTTTCACCAATCAATGCACAGTCCTCCTCAATGATGATCAATTCATCCCACACAACATTACTCAACCACTTATCCATCCACACCTCGTGTAATTACTTATCTGTCAACATCGCATCCTAATGCTTACTCATCCATAGTACATCAAGATGCTTGTCCACAACCACAATCCATTCCTCAAATTGAATATACTGTCTCCACGGTTAATCAACAAATACATCTGGCTGAATTTCATCAAATAGACCCTGGTCTAGAAGTTCTTGTGTTTAAGCAAGGAGATGACCCTATTGATGCCATTAACAAAATGATGTCATTTCTGTCTATTGTCGTCACATCTCGTTTCCTAACTACCAATAATTAGCTAAGAAATTCTTCCAACCGAAGACAACAAGAAATTATTCATGATGGAAGGGTGACTGTTCAACCGGTTTAGGGGAGACAAAGTTCATTTGCTGCTAGTACTTTTGGAACAAGGGCTAACATCTCAGGAACCAGTGGGAATAATTCAGGTCAACAAAGGATCGTGAAGTGTTTTAACTGCCAAGGAGAAGGTCACATGGAAAGACAGTGCCCAAAGCTAAAGAGGAAAAGAGATGCTACATGGTTTAGGTATAAAGTTCTTTTGGTTGAAGCACAAGGATCTGGAAAAGTTCTAAATGAGGAGGAATTGGAATTTATGGAAGACCCTGGAGTTACAGAAGGTCCACTTACACAGACGATCATTACACACAATGCAGCTTATTAAGCAGATGATTTGGATGCATATGATTTTGACTGTGACGACTTCTCTACAGCCAAGGCAGTTCTTATGGCCAATTTGTCTAGTTACGGATCAGATGTTCTCTCCGAGGTACCTCACTCTAAAAACACTCATAATGATGCTAAATCAAAGTGTGCAAGAGATGCCGTATTCTGAACAAACTCATCTTGTGAATTATCCAGAGAATGAGTTAACAAGTGATAGCAATATCATTCCTTATTCTTAGTATCTACTTAAAACACAAAATGCAGCTGTTCAGGATATAAATTCTTCTGCACAACAAGATGCCATGATATTATCTGTGTTTGAACATCTGTCAAATCAAGTAACTAATTTTAACACGGTCAATAAGGACAATCTAATTGCCAATGAATCCTTATCTGCTGAGCTTAAAAAATACAAAGAACCGGTGAAATTGCTAGAAGAATGACAAAAAGTGGATTTAAGTACTCAAGAAAAGCTTACAAATCGGGAGAAAGATGCACAATTTGCAGAATTTGAAAAAGAAATTAACTATCTTAAATAAACTCTTTCTGAACAATCAAAAGAAAAGGAATTGTTAATAAAAACATTTAATGTTTTCAAAAATGAATCTAAGGAAAAGGAAGCTAAGAATATTGATAAAGAAATTGCTTTGGAAAAGAAAGTTAAAGAACTGGACAATATTGTTTGTAAAATGGGTCAATCCGCGCAAACTGTGCATATGCTCACGAAACCACAAGTTTTCTATGATAATAACCTGAAACAAGCTCTTGGTTTTCAAAATTCTTTCTATCTTAAGAAAGCTCAGCAGATTAGGCCAATGCTTTATGATGGTAGTGTTATTGCTAAGGAAACCAATGTGATTTTATTTGCTGATTCTGAAGAGACTTTGATGCTTGAGGAAGAGAGTTGATCCAAAATGCTTTTAAAACAAAGTGATCCAATGGTCTTAGAAAAGAAAGTTAACATTAAACCGATTAATTATGCTGAGTTAAATCGATTATTTGAAGATTTTAGTAAACGTTTTTATAACATTTCTCAATTTTAGGTCATTTTACGACTCTATTATTCTTTCTATTTATTTTAGTCCGATACGCGTTTACTTTTAATTTAACTTTAAGCTAAATCGCGTAGACTAGAAACAATTATTTAACGTAAACGGTCACCAAATAAATTGAGGTTTATGTCAAGCAAGTGTTATATGATTATTAAGAAGAAAATTATTGATTTGCGTGTTTAATTTTGTTGGTCACATAAAAGGGCTTACGTTTCGCAATAAAATACGTTTAGACACACTCCGGAAATACCTAGACTTACCTCGACTCAAACCAATAACCACCTTTAATCCTTAAACACAAAAAGTATAAAATTCTTGTATTAATAATCCATTATGGCCGGTCATAGGTAAACAAAAACCATGAACCAAAGAATACTTACTAAATCTTGTACAACCTAAGGCTAATTAAAGCTAAGTACTTGCTAAATCCTATACAAGATTATATTTTGTATTTCCCCCTCTCTAGCCACTCGACACACACAAACCTAGCAACATGAGATCTTCCTAAGTACATGTACAACATAGGATTAATTAAGGCTTGTCCTTAATGTTTCCTAGTAACTTAATACACATTGTGTAAAGACTACTTTGGATCCTTTCTTGGCTCTTTGATACCCGCGGCAACAACATACATACAACCTTAAGATTTCAAATCTTAAGCAAATCTTGTACCAATTATCTTGTAATTAAGAGATATACTAGGAGGTATTAAGCAAAACCATGTGTGGCTAACTAGAAACCTTAAAAACCACTAATAGGGCATGGTTTGGTTTAGAAATAGGAACTAGGGAGCTAACTAAATCTTAAGCCTATATATACTCACTTATAATTGACACTTAACACTTTCTTACAACTTCTAAACACACAAACACTCTCAAGCAAACCACCATTGTTTTATTTCTTGTTTTGGGTCATAAGCCGCGACAAACACCCTCACAATCTTATTCGAACATACAATTAGTCTAGGTTATCCTACAAGTTCATATAAAGGTACACAAGCCGAGGCGTGAGTATTTGATAAGTTTAGGGTTGGCATACATTTAGGTTATATGATTTTGGTCAACTACACGATACACATTCAAATCTCTAGGACCCTTGTAAGTGGTACTAAACCATTCATGCCCGTAACTCTTTTGTATTATATGGTTTCTTTGATTTCTAGTCGAATGGTCACGTTAGTTTGTAGATAACAAACTAACATGGGCTTATGCATGCTAAATGCAAATTATGCGTGCTATATACATATGCATACGTATATTATCTCTTGTGTGGTGCTAGGACATGCTAAAATGTGATTTAAAATGAGCTAAAGACTTAAACGTTTCATTTAAATGCAAAGATGGAAACTAACTTGAAAACTATCACATATACTCGAAACCTATACGTTAACTTTTCATGAAAACGAAATGGCATGGTTTGGAAAAGAGAATACGAACCTATAGAACGAATGCATGGGATAAAACGCGACTAAATAATGCTAAACGAGTTTGATTTGATGCAAGTTGCCCTAACGAGCCTTAATATCTTTAACGTGCTACTAACGGGCCTTGTTGGGCCAAACAGTTCATTAACGAACGTTAATGGGCCCAACAATCCATTAGTGGGGAACCGTAGCTTATTATTAAGCTCACTTGAGCTTATAGAAGGGTTAGGGGACTTATTAAACTCGTTGGTTAGTAAAACGCAAATGGAAACCCTTAAAGGGCCATTAATGGACTCGTTAAACCCAAACAGGCCCAACAGTCCATTAGTGGGGACCTATAGCTTATTATTAAGCTCACTTGAGCTTATAGAAGGGTTAAGAAGCTTATTAAATTCGTTAGATAGTAAGTCACGAAAATAAGTCCTATCGGGGCACTAACGAACTTATCAAGCCTTTACGAGGCTTAATACGGGCCAAACAACCAAATAAGCTTTAACAGCTTATTGGGGGAAGTAAGATAGAAATTTAGGGCTTATAGGAAGTCTAAGTAGCTAATGTACCTTAAGAGATCAAGCCTAAAATCTTAAAAGGCTTATCGAGTTCATAATGGGCCCAAAAGCCCATTAACAAGGCTTATTAGCTTATTGAATAAGACATACAATAAAAATAGCTTAACTATAATCATAAGAGCTTAATGAGAAAAGAAAAATAAGTGGATCGTGTATTGAAACTCTAATGGACTTTGAAAACCTTTCGGGCTAGAGTTATTGGACTAACGAGTCCAGTAAGCTCAAAATAAGCTCATCCGAGCTTATTATTAAGCCAAACAGTTTCAATAAGCTTAAATAAGCTTAATAAGGGCCTATGTACCTTTGAAAACTAGATTGGACATGTAAATTGCTTATTGGACCTTAACAGGCCCAATAAGGTCCAATAAGCCTAAATAAGCTCATCCGAGCTTATTTATAAGCTGCCACAGCTTATATAGCTTATTGGAGCTTAATAAAACTTGTTGCCACTTGTTAGAACTTAAATGGGCTTAAAATGTAATTTTTGTAAGTTAAGGGACTAAAAGTGTCAAAAATGGAAACTTAGGGTAGAAACTGCGAAAAAAACTATTTTTATAAAGTCTAGGGGTTGTTTTTGTCAGTTCTGAAACTTGAGGGACTGTTTGAAAGTATAAGGACCAAAAGTGTACTTTTCTTAAGTTAAAGGACTAAAGGTGTAAATATGGAAACCTAGGGGTTTTAAATGTAAATATTATATTTCATAAACATAGGGACTGTTTTTATAAATATAGAAAACGTAAGGGTATATTATGAACAAAAGTGATTTTAATGAACACTTAACGAATCGGACAAGTTATAATATTAGTCGGATATTATACGAATTAAAACACGACTTAATAAATATGAATATTTATTAACAACGTTTATACATATACTTGAACGTGTATAATCGTATACCTTCCCAAGAGCCAACAAGTAAAGACAAATACAATAAACATGTGCACCACCACACAAGTGATAACAGTATATATAAACTAGCAATTTATTATAGTTTATGCATTAAGTCGTTAGCTTAAACTTGTAGACTAAGATTGGCCGTATTTACTTAGGTATTTGACGGTGTGATTCATTCACAGAGGACTACCTACTCATGTGAGTTCATAGCCCCATGTTTTACAATTATTTAAATGATTTACATCTTTGGGGTGAGAACATGCTTTGTTTTACAAATTGGACGCAAGTGTACATTTTATACTATGATTACGTGTTTGCCTAAGTAGAGATAACCCACTGAGCCCATTATCATAAAGTGTCAATTACTAGATTGTGAGCGCGAATGTTATAAATAGATCTATTTGGGATTGACATCCCCGTTTGGGTGAGTAGCGCTCACTGTGCCGGTTTGCCGGACAACAAACGTATACCATGTCGGATTTGGGATGTTGCGGGTTAGAACATCATTCACGGGCAATGCTGGCAATTTATTGCATTCATACATGTCGAGCTTCAGTGTCATGAGCTTAGGAAAACGTAATTACTTTTTATAATGTTTGCATCTGTTGCTTAATCATACACTTGGAAATCTTGCGGTCCTACAATTTATATACATAAACCTATGAAATTCACCAACTTTATGTTGACGTTTTAAGCATGTTTTTCTTAGGTCAATAAGGCACGAGGTGCCCAGATACATTGGGGGTCACTCTTTGGAGAGAGTCAATACTAAAGATTTGGGTCGTATTACATTTTGGGAACATTTGTTATAAACCGAAATCTTTACTTATATTGTCGAACAAATTGAAGCCATGAGCTTATGTAATGAACAAGTATTTTATTAATCCAATGTATCTTTTTAAAATGACACATTTAGTGGTCGTTCTCATATCTTGTGCTATTGATCTATGAAGTAGGGCCCTCAGATATTCAACATTCCGCTGCTACCCAAATTTGGGGGTTTTACAATAAACAGACGACGTGTATGAATACAACACTTACACTATACATTAGCTGTTTTAGATCTAGGCTGAATGTTGTTGCCATCGGATCTATTTTTAGGCTTTTTCTGAAATGTACATTAACGTTGGTGGTCAGCTAGTGGTTCCGGTGACTAACCACAATTAGATCCATTTGCATGTTCTTTTGGAAATGAACATTGTTGCTGGCGATCAGGTTGTGGTTGCTGCGGGTGAACACAATTCGTCGACTGTCAATGTCTAGTTGTTTGTCTTCTTTGGCGGGGAACATTTGATGTTATGGTAGCTGCATCAACAGATATAACCAACCTATTAGAGGAAATGAGCACAAACAAATATATAGATAGTGAAGCTATAGAGAATACATACATACGTCTACTATTGTATTCATTCAAATATTAGAGGAAACGCGTGCATCAAATACATATGTGAAACAAATTGCAACGAAAAAGGCTCTTACCAAGAGATGCTCTTCCCCAATCAATTCTCAGCTTCATTACCTCTTCAAATTCCTCATAGCTAATCTGTCCATCCTGAAACCATTAAATCAGGATTAAATGAACGAAATCTCCATCGGCTTTTAGAAAAACCGAGTTCCCATTATGAGCTAAAGCCGAACTACCAATATGAATATGAAGATTTAAATTTATTTAAAAGTTTAAAACTATTTTGATACCTACAACAGGTGGCACCGCTCCCGCATTTTGGATTCCTAAGAATAGAACCACAGCAACCATTATTCAAATCTTGTTTGCTTTTCCTGAAACCCACAACAACCTGTGTCATCCCCTAAACCTGTTCTTGTAGCTTTTCGGCTTCTGTATTGGCTCTTTGCATAGTGACATCTCTTAAACATGTTCTTGTGGCTTTTCAAGCACCTAAATGTTTAAGTACAAACATTAGTATTGTTGTAAAAATAAATGATACTCGTTCCTAAGTTGTTTCATAAACTTCTAAAGCTAAATTAGACAAACAAACCCAACAGCTTATTGCTTAAATAAGCAGTTTAGCATAAGCAAGAGCGATAAGCCGAAAGCGTTCCAAATATATATTGCAATCCCTCTAATGCATCAACCCTTTATAGTGATACCCATACACCTCATGTCCATAATATCCACTATTAAAAACATTTGTAGCACCAAATAAGGCTGATATCAACCATCTGTTCAAAATAAGCCAAAAATTGAGTTTATGAAACATATGCACAAATCCAAATAAGCCATAAGCCGACTATATTTGTAACAATATGTTTCGGCTTATGTTCATAAGCCATATTTTTCGTCTTATTTGAATTCATGGGCTCATATAAGCTTATTATGACATAATAAACCTACATACTCATAGGTTCAAAAATAAGCCGAAATAGGGGCTTATGAACATAAGCCAAAACAATATAAGCTCATAAGCCCAAACATAAGATTGTTTTGTGTCCACAGCTGCAACTGCACCATGGTAACTTCAAAAATAATAATCTCGATCACCCTTAAACTGCATTAGCTTTATACTACAACTAAAATCAGAACCGAAAGTAACTTGTGTCGGTAATTCAGTAGTTTTCATTTGAGTTTTCAATAGGCAACGACATTTCATACATATTGCATTCAAATCGTAAAAACCAAAAGTAACTTATGTCGGTATAAACCAAAAGGCTAAACTTGATATGAACATACAAAGTGTCATATAATATGATATCTCTCCTATTCTTACACAGTGTTCTTTTGCTTGTTTTACCTATTAAAATTTGAAATTACCAGAATTTTCTAAACACTCAAACATATATAGTTACGTGATTATTGAAACATCACACAACAATATCATCTATACCATGTTTTAGTGTAGATTTGTATTGAATAATTCAATATCACATAAAATAAATTAGAACGCACATACGCACACCCCTAATGCAAACAACTACCATTAGTTATAAAAGAGATTGTATGTGCACGAACATAACCATATACATAATCACACTAAAAAATACCTAACAAAAACATTCATTTTTGTATACCTGATTGAACTCATCATCTTTCATCGTCATTCTCATCTGCATGTTCATCTCCATCTCTAACAGAAACTTCCTCAAAACTAAATAAGCAGGAAACCAATACCAAACATCTCCGAATGCTTTATGCCAAACATCTGTATGAAAAAAGGGGTATAACTTAGCAATTGAATTAGACGAATATAGTAGGAGTGTTTGGCATTTCATTATAAGGGCGTTTCATTTAACCACACTTATAATCTATACATAAACCATTCACGCTTCATTTAACTTCATTTAACTATCTTCTAAACTTCTTATTAATCAATATATTTTTGCTTTAGCACGCATCAAACATCGACACATTTTGCTATCTCATCCATCATTCCCAACCCATTAGTAAAATGTACTAAACTTTATAAAAATTAAACTTTTTTACACTTTCTTAATCTTTACAAAAAAAACTCCAGAATCCTAGTTTCTAGCAACGATGCCTACTTCATTTTCAAAACCTGCAGACTGACAAAATCAAAGTTCCCTAAGACCATATGATAACAAAAACCCTTAATTATGACAAACACCTAAATTATGACAACCCCCAAATTATGATAAAACCTTAATTTTAAAATTCAAATTTTAAGTATGTGAAATAAGAATTAATTTTGTATAAAGAATTTGGTACCTTTTTTGTGTTTATGGATTTTCCTTAGCGAGCTCATTACTTATCTTCTTCCTCATGATGCTGAGTATCATCCCACAAATATTTGTATAGATAAAGATGAATAAAAGATTATTTTGGTGAATCAAGATGTGAGAATTTTCTAAAGGAGAAAGATAATAAGATGGATCTGGAATAAATTTTTGGGTGAGAGATTTGAGGGTGTGTGTGTTTTTGGGTGTTTCTTTAGAGAAGACACGTATGAATTATACGTGTATGAAAAAGATAAAACACACAGCACACAGTTGTTATTGTTTAATTAATTATTAGGGTTGGGTTCCAACCGGGTTTGCCGGGTAAAAGAGTGGAGTGGTTTAAGAACGGGTCGACCCGAGAGGCATATTAATGGGCATTAAAAGCCTCCTCGAGATGACAATCTTGCCTATTAATAATAAAGGTATAATATCGGTTCTTGCATTTTATCATTACATATACCAATTACAATTGAGTAATCTGTTTAGTTCATGGGCAAATCTTAAACCTTAAAATTGTAAGTGAATTGATTCTCCACGAGTTTTGAAAAGTATTGACTTTTTTTGGTAAAGAAGTATATGACTTTTTGTGCCACATATTAACCGTTAATTACTCCAAATGAATAGGTACATATTTTATTGTCAACTAACCTAGTCATAATCTATCATATGAAAAACATATATGATAATTTTCATAATACGACCATAATCCTTGCTTACTCAAGAACTATCCTTTTTCATTTAAACAATTACCTTAGTAATGGGAGCACTGATTTGCACAAAAACAACCAAATAAACAATAATCTGATAGCATTCTTTGATATAGATAGCCATTGTGTGATATAGAATCCCATAAGATCAACTATTCTTATAAGTATACATTCTAGCTCGCAACTTGTAAGGCTAAATATAATTATTACTAAATCAAGTAGTGGTTAAATCTCAAGATATTGTGTAACTAATAATCAACCTCGTATGTAAAAACATTTTCATAACCTTAAACACAATATAAACCATGTTCGATCATATACATATCATATTAAGCATGTTTTGTACAAGCTTAATATAGTATTGCACCTAAAAGGGGACTAGCCACAAGTCTTTAGTTATAATAGTTTAAGTCCGCATAGTCCAATTTACAAAAAAGCAACACAAAGTGTCTTAGCATAAACGTATGATAATAAGGTAGGCATACTCAAATGCAATTCATGATTAAACTTGATAAAACATATTTCTTGCATAAGCACCAACCTTAACAATATAGTTGATATTTTTTTTATGTGCAAATGTTTTATTGTCATTATCTATGTAAATCTATAATTTGGGTAATTATATTATAAAAATTTACTAGAGAAAACATACTATAAAATTTGTGCCAATGTTGCCTTTGATATCTTTGAATATTTACCAACATATCATATTATATATTTAGCAAATAGCTAGTGCAAGCTCCAAGTATCCGAGCATGCATTATAGTATCCTATCAATAACCAAAATCATAAACACTTGCACGATTGCAATATGTAAGGCTAAATGCATGTGTTACTCGGTTCACAAATCAATATTGCTTAATATATCATCTCTTATTATTAATTCGCAAAAAAAATTAGAATAAATAGTGACTTTGAAATGAATGAGATAATATAAATCTTTTATGGAAACTGTCAAGATTAGTTCAGTGGCATGGTGGTTGGTTTAACCCTTGCTTTACAACCATGACGCTTAATATTCGACTCCCTACCATTGTGTGTTTTTCCAACTTTTTTTTCCTTTTTACTCTTGTTTATCATAATGATTACTCACCCTTTAATTTCATAATCAATACCATCAATATTATTACTACAGACTACTAATATTACCATCACCAATTTGATCATAATTATTTTTATTATTTGATCACTATTTCGTTATGTGGGAAATGCTTTTCATTAACTCAATTTCGTTATGACGATGTTTTAATTCAGGTTTTAGGTCCTTGGTGGGATGCGAAAAACACTTCAACTAAACAATACTATGTAAACCAAGTGACTATATTGAAATTTAAACGATTAAAGCTAAGTGAAATGTTTACGGGTCATTCGAGATGTTAAGTTGTATCGAATCACATTTTTTTATAAACCATGATGAGTTTAACCAAAATTAATCTATATGAAATTTTCCTTAATAAGAAACAACCGAATTAAACATGATTTTAAATGAAATCATGACTAATACTCTATTGACTAATAGTAACTTCACCATAATGTTAAAACACGAACTCCACGCCGATATGATGTGTGCATATAAAATATATAGCTTCACTCGTGATAAATTTTTTATTTTTATTATAATAAAAAATGTTTAGCATCTTACACACATAAGGAAAATTGTATATCCATATCGCGAGGACCAAAATCGTGACAAGAAGTTTAGGTTCATATCATAATTGAAAACACTAAATATATGTCACAAACATAAATATCAGGTTGAAATATATATACAACATCTAAATGATAATACTCATCATAATATATATCCTAATGATCAACCATGCATGCCTGTAACTTTTTTGGTTAGTATTTCAAACGCTTAAGATCTGGACATATATGTGTACGATTAAACAATTGAAGTTTAGATTTACCTCTTGACAATAAAAACTAAGAATTCCAAACCTTGAATATAAAATATAATCGATCTAATTTTCTTACTCCTTATTGTCGACGTCTCTCTTCATTGTCCTCATTAAAAAGCTTTTCGCGATGATAACGTGTTGTAAAACAACGGCCTTATAGCAGCAATACATATAACCAATTAATGAAAGAAGAAATTAAAGAGAATCGAGACATATATTTCATTGATATTGATCTCACAAGCTACAAATGAACCTCTATTTATAGGCTCTCATAATCAAAGTATTTAGTACAATCATAATTGAGGGAATAAAAAAGATAAAAGGTTTGAGAGGTTTAGGTATATGGATAGCCACAATCATAATTATTCATAACAATAAAGCATTTAAGATACTTTATTATTATAAAGTTTTAAAAATTCAAACTTTTAAACTTGCTTTTATGAAAGGTTAATTAGAGCATGGCACATGGGAGATTTAAGAAAGGTTAATTAAAGCTGTAAAATGACTTGTAAATGACTCAAACTCTACCACGAAGAATGTAATGACCAAAGGGAAGAAGTCACTCCCTTCTTTCACAAAAACTAAATCTCATAAGTACGAGTCTAGCTAATGACTCTCTTAAAAATTAAGCGCTTCTCGGGAGGCAACCCGTGCTTTATCTATGTTCCACTTAAGTGTGGAGGAGTCCCTCCTCCTCTCTATTATAAAAAAACAAGAAAAAATATTTTCTTTTTGTATGTTTTTGTTTGTTTACTCTTTTGTAGGTAATATATAATAGATCGGACAATTATGGCATTTTCTCAAAGAACAGCTCTCGCAGCTACATCATACTATGCCCCGGGAAGTACCATTTTTTCTTAATTTTCCCTATTTTCTATTTTTATCAGTTCTCACATTGAGGGCAATATTCAACTTAAGTGTATAGGGGAGCCAAATAAGAAAGTTTTAAAATATCATTTCTCTCCATGTTTGCCCTGCAATCTAGCCACATTTTTAACTCATAATTTTAAAAATTATAATTAATATATGCTTTTCTTCCAAAATTAAAAAATGTATACATTTAATAAGGCAAATCCTACTCGGATTGACATCATAACTAGCACAAAAATCAGTCCACTAAAATGCGAGGTATATTCTATCCTTTGATGCATATCTTTTGCACATTTTATGAGAGTGCCGATAATTTAGTAGCTTCAGAACTTGTGCTTGATCATCATTTACTAGACCGCAGTGAGGTTAATTTAAAGGCAAAATCGTATGATAAGAGGTAAAATAAATCTCCAAGTATCCCATTATTTGCAGCACTCGCTTTCAGTGCTAATATACCCCAAGTATCTCAAGAACTATGTGCTTAATATCTCAGCTCTATGCCAACCTTAAGTTATTGTTATTTGGTATTAAAAAAAGAACGAAGAAAATTTCAGTTTGAAGTTGTTTATAAGGCTCTAACCTAGCACATAAAATTATGTATCGATACTCTCCGCACATCATTATCACTTTGACCTCTTTTTAGATTTTTGTCTAGTGATCATGCGGCACACGTGCCAGTGTTCATGTGTCTTGTTAACAAGCCTTTGAAAAAATAGTTATCTTAGATTATGTCTGTAAAATTGAGTGACTGTCACAAATATAAAACCCAATTGAGTACTTAAGTGCATTTAAAAAACAAACACAAGCCCCTATGTCAGGGCTTAGTTATATGTCTAATGCCTTGTAAATTGTTTTAAAACTAGTAAACTCTTGTACAAAAATAAAAAATAATAATTTCTCCACGTCCACGATAAATTATCTTGTTTTCTCGCTTTGATTGCTTGAGGTCAAGCAATAGCTAAGTGTGGAGGGATTTGATAACGCCTAAATTATACATATTTTTGGTGGCATTATTTATATATATTTCATCATTTCTCGTGAACTTTTAGTACTTAATAGTATGAAATGTGTGCAGGTTCACTTGAAGACATCATGTGCTCAAAACGATTAAGATACAAGTGTTTATGCTCTTCGGAAGAAGTTAGAAGAAAAGAAATGATAAAAGCCAAAATCACAAGAAAGTACGCCGCACAATCTTATATCTGCGCCGCACTTACCATCGAATTCAATGGAGCCATTAAAGACATAAAGTGCGGCGATTTTCCCAGAATGTGCGCCGCACTTCACTTCAGCATTAATGATATTTCCACCGACTTAGGCAAAGTACGCCGCACATTTTAGAATGTGCGCCGCACTTTTTCTCTCACCCAGCCTATAAATAGAGATGAAAATCATGCTATTTGAGGCATCCCTCATCATATCAATCACACACAATTCTCTCTAAATCTCTGGGGTTTTAGTATAAAATTCTAGCGAAAATGAAGAACAACAATATAGTATTTAGTTAAATAAGGGTTTAGTACGATTCGATACTTGTAAACGGGTTGTGTTCAATCCATCTCTAATCCGATTATCGTATGTTTCTTGTTTCTCTACTTTACTTTGTTATGAACACCATAACCATGAGTGGCTAAGCTCCTTATGTCTACTCGGTGATGTTAATATAATAAATAAGTATTTGGTATTATTACGATCTTGTTAATCTTAAGCTCGTGTTAAAATCCTATCGTGTCTAATCTTATTAACTTTGTTAATCAACTTTGATTGTATACACATAACGGTATAGGTCAAAAGACCCGTTGTGTGCTATATTGTTTTAAAGATTTATCTATGGTCTTTATCGTTTGGTTGGAGAAATCTTCCTACGTTATTTGATAAACAAAATAGATTTGACATAATAGTAACTTGATTATTTGCGTGACACATCTGATTAAGTTAACTAATATAAGCCTTAAGTTAAAACAAGTTAATTTGTGAAAACATTTTTTGACGAAAAAACCTTTTTATAAGTTAAATTCTAAAATCGAAGATCATAATCATTACTAATGCTTATGAACTATATGAAACTAATCGAGTAGTCATTCTCCTTTATTATTGAAGCTATTATCAATCACATCTCATCTGAAAAAGTCTTTAAGTTTTGTCTTAAAACTTGCGATTACACGAACATAATCAAATCTTTGTGGACGACTGGGTCTTACCTAAAATATTATACTACATACATGTGTTATACTTTTACCCGTGTGTTTCTATTTAATAATCGGTAATTCTAGTCTTATAAAATTAAAGCCTTTGAAACACATCAAAGTTTTTGGTACCGCTGCCGGGGATTTTAAACTGTTCTATAATCATCTCTTGTTATCTTTTAAAACAAAACTTTTTCTTCCTAAAAATCAATCTGCTTGCTTGTTGTAAATCTTGTTGCAGGAAGTGCCCTACACTTTCTGCAGTCAAATGTTTTTTCTCAAAAACGTTCTCTAAATCACCCAACAGTTCACCCTGGATGCATAGACGTGCTTCCAACTCAAAACTTGTCAAACCGTTATCTGAACCTGAACGTACCCTGAATCGTAGACTTCGTCGACGAAATAGGAGAGTCCCATTTGAACGAAGGGACGGTCGACCAGCATAACCAAGAATTGTATACCTACCCATTCTTGACATCAACTATTTCCGTCACTTTCTTGATATTCTTGAAAATTACAACCCAATGGATGATGAAAGGCTGCCGACCGTGTTGTCGATCTAAATCCTGGTTCCGCAATCACCATTTCTAAAACCGCAAACGAATTTGCCATTAAAGGTAACCACTTAAGTCTCGTCAAAGGAAAAAAATTTGATGGTAAAATTAAAACTGGTCTGCACAAACACATTCACGAATTTCTCAGAATATGTGATATGTTTAAATATAGTGACACTAAAAATGAAGTCGTCCGCCTAATGATGTTTCCCCTATCACTCACGAGTGAAGCAAAAACTTGGCTCGACGAACTTAACAAAGGAACCATCAAAACATGGGATGAACTTCGCACTGCTTTCATAAGCCGATTCTTTCCCCCGGCTCTTTTCGATCAACTCCTTGGAGAAATCCGAGCCTTTTCTCAACATGAAAATGAAACCTTAACTGAACCTTGGCTCCGTATGAAAGAAATGCTCTGAAATTTCCATGGTCACAATCTATCCAAAGGCAATATCATAAAAATCTTTTATCACGGTCTCAATGAAATAACCAAAGAAGTTCTTAATTCAGCAGCTAGTGGATTTTCCTCTATAAAACACCAAACCAAGCTTATCAACTCCTCGAAGACAAAGTCTTACTCAAGCTTGATTGGGCTAAAATCCAAAAAACAAAATCTTCTCTAAAGAAAAATGTTGCTTTCGCCGATGAAGGTAGCAGTAATTTTGATACTGACAAAATTATGGCTCGAATGGATGCCATGACCATGAAAATGGTACAAAGAAATGCAATCCCATCCAAATCACTCGATACACGAATATGACGAAGATGACAAACCTACGTCTCCTGAAGCAGAAGCAAAATTCATGCAAACCTTCTGACGTACTTGTTTCTACAATGATTACCGCGATCGTGACTGAAATCGCGATAATTGGCGTTCAAGCGGAAGAAACGATTACAATCGGGACAACTATCGATTTAATTCTGATGATAGACCCGACCTTCAAAAACAATTAAGCGAATTCATTAAAGCTCAACAATCGACCAATTCTTTTGTCAAAGATACGTTTATGGGTCTTCAAACCAAACTCGAAACAACAACCAAAAATCATCAAGCCTTGATCCAAAACCTTGAAGAAAAATTCGACAGATTAGCTGACAAGCAATCTGGTCGACCTTCTGGATCTCTTCCTAGTAACACTCAACCAAACCTAAATGTAGCTCATCCAAACCTTATCAATCACCGCAAGCTCAAAATGAGCATGTAAATACCGTATTTACACGGAGTGGTAACTCATATGACCCACCTATCAACCAAAATGATTAATAAAACGATTCTGAAACTCCTATCAATTTCGATAGTGAGGATGAAGAAGAAGAATCTCCAAAACCAGTCAAAGAAACTCTAGTACCTAAACCATACAAACCAAAGATTCCATATCCTCAACGCCTTCGAAAAGAGAAAATGGAAGCCAAATATGGCAAATTCCTAGATATGATTCGAGATGTTCGAATCAATGTACCTCTAGTCGATGTCTTTGCAGGAATGCCGAACTATGGAAAATTTATCAAAGAACTCGTTAGCAATAAGCATAAGCTTGAACAAATATCATCTGCTTTTCTTAGCGATGAAAGTTCTGCTATGATTCAAAACAAAGTTCCACCTAAACTTGAAGACCCCGGAAGTTTCCTTATTCCTTGTACTTTCAACAAAGCTTTCTCAAGCAATGCTTTAGCCGACCTTGGTGCTAGCATTAATCTCATGCCATATTCTCTATATGCTAAATTATCTTTTGAAACTCTCAAACCTACTAAAATGAGCGTAAGGTTAGCCGACCGATCATTCCAACACCCTATTGGAATAGCTGAAAATATGCTCGTTGAGGTTGGTAAATTCACCTTTCTTGTAGATTTCGTTATTCTCTAAATGAAAGAAGACAGTAAAGTTCCTCTAATCTTAGGTAGACCCTTCCTCCATACTGACGATGTAGTAATTCGAGTAAAACAAAAACAACTCAATCTTGGAGTTGGGACTAAACGAATGACCTTTTCAATCGATTCCGCGATGAAACACTCATATTCAAATGATGATACATATTTTAGCATTGATGTTATCGATGAAATCTTAGAAGAAGATTGATGTGCTGTCATGTAGGGTCAATTTTTTGATTACCATGTTTTAAATTTATATTTAGCCGACTTATCCTAAAACAACACTTTAACGGGCAGTGTACCCGATCGGGTGGAGTTTCGTGGTAAGTAGGGTGTCGAACACTAAGAGCGAGGTCGTTAACCTTATATTCTATCAGTATTTTAATTGATCTAATTAGTTAATTCTAATTACTTGTTAAACTTATGCTAAACCTAGTTCTAATGATTATGGGGGGAGGTTTCAGCCTGAGAGACTGGTACAGATTTTATGGTGACAATAATCAATTCTAAACACAATAAACATGCAAGAAAAGAATCAGAAGATAAAAGAGCGGTTCAAGCCAAATGATAGAAAACTGTATTAGCCATATTAAATCCGATTAAATGCTGGTTTGTTTGTTTAGTGTAATGATTTCTTATCTCGAAGTGGCATATCATTCTTAAGACTTAGGCGTGACATCATACTAAGACCTTGACACGTTGAATCCTGTCACAATTAACGTATCCGCATAAAGCATCCTTTTAGTTTAATTATAATCTATCTAGGGATTAAAACAATGGTGATCTTGTTAAACCCTAGCCCATCGAGACTTTACCCACTTATTGTTTGATGGTATTTTATATACTGGTAGTTCATTGTTCAAGTCTTTATCAATTAATTAAGAACATACTTGTTGAAACATATGGTTCACCTGCCGGTCCAACTAAGCTCATAATTTAAAGACAAAGATAGAAGATTAATTGTGATCCTATTGGTCCAGTAATATAAAACATGATATGGAGAGCTATCCTAGTATCTAGTTCACTTGTTAGGCATAACTAGACCCAGTTGAATAATAGGTCATATATTCAAACACGTAGACAAGTATCATGTGATAAACATAATTAAACTTTCAACGATAAATTAAGAAATCGAGTTTAAAACAAACCAAACATTAAATCTTAATTAAGATGGCTAATACCCGAGGGTATTAGCCCATAACCATTGTAATTATACAAGCGTGATCAAATAACCAAGGTAATCTAAACGGTTTACCGAACGGTACCAAAAATTAAATGATTACAAGAGTATATGAATTACACGGTGTCTTTTATGGAATCGTGATCGATACTTGACCTTTGGCTGCTCTTCTTCTCTTTAGAAAATCGTCTTTTATGTGTATGGCATAGAGAATATGATTTTGCACACTGAAAACTCGTTTTTGAGTCTTCTATTTATAGCCTATGAAAATTTATGGATACGCCATATTGAATAAGGTCAATACGGCGTATAGGGGTGTTTTCCTTGGAATGCGCGCTAAGTTTATAACCAATTAGATATATCCTTCCTAAATTATATTTATTCACCAAATCTCTGAATGTTTATCCAGCTGGATACGGCGTTTGAAGGAACTAGGATACGTCGTATTGGGAATTGAGAATGCGCGTTTTCTTGTGAAGTCCAGGTGCTGATACGCGATATCTTCTTTCTTGGATACGGCGTATTGGGCAGAAATAAGCAATCTTCAAATATTATCGTTTAAGCTCCAAAAAGTGCGCCTTTTAGCATGTCTTCACAAATCACTCCGTAATTACTGCAATTTACAACTTCAAGCAATTAAGTAACGATTTTTGCAATAATTATATAAATGTGGATAATTTATTCAGGATAAATGATGGTGTTAGCCTTAAAATATTGAGTCGAACAAAGAAGCTCGGCTACTAATCATAGAAGCTTGGTCTTTACGTAATTATATGTTGTAATAGGCTAGAAAGGGTAAACGGGCTCGTTAATTAATCTGATCTTGTACTAGTTTCGGGTTAAAACCTAATGTAATCCTGAGCCCGGCCCAAGTTCAATACCCACGACCCATTAGGCTTACCATAGCCGACCATTAAGTGGAGTATATAAACCCTTTTTCCACCAAGGAAAAGGGTGTTGGTTCTCATTTGTAACACACACTCTTTTGTGAAATTAACCATCTCTCTTTTTCTCTCTCTACTTTCTCTCTAACTTCTTCCTACTTTTCTTCTCTTATTTTATCATCTTATTTCTTGGTGATTACCATGGTGAAGTGAAGTGATTATTTGGTGCTAACAAGTGGTATCACTCGCCTCAGGTGGGTTTAGTGGTCTCGTTGTGGTAGTGCTTATTTTTTAGCTTATTGGATTCGGCTTATCTGTGCTTTTCATAACATTCGGTTTATTTTATTTTTTCCTTTTATCTTGCGTATTAGATTAAAAAAGCTATATTTTTATATATACAAACATTACTATTTTACTTGTATTAATTGTCACATGGCTTTTTAAAAAACTTTTGTGGTTAAAACTGTTTGTTTATTTGTCACCATTTGAGGTATAACAGTTTGGTGGTTAACTGTTGGTTTCTTCATCATTTTAAAACGTAAATCTAGCTTCTTCGACATTGAATCAGCTTATTTTCCATATCTTAGTTCGTCGTTGTAATAGCTAATTTAAGCACTCTTCAAGCTTATTTATCGGTCTTGGCTTATATTCTTGGATTCAAAGTGTTGCTTATTTGTTTTCCAAAAAGCTTTCAACTTTTTTAGTCTAAATAGGTTGTAATTTAAACTTGGCTTATTTTGTACCTTATCTTAATTCAAAAACAGCTTATTTACAAGCTTTTTCTGGGTTTATTTGCTTATTCTTACGGGTTGAACAAGAAAGGAGACACAAATCCACATTTTTAGCCAAAAAGACAAAAGGACGTTTTTGTTGTCTTGCAACCGATTTATACACACGATTTATACACTCTCCTTGCAACCGATTTATACACACTTAGCTTAACCGATTTATACATGGTCTTAAGGTTAACCAATTTATACACTCTTAAGGTCAACCGATTTATACACATGAAGGTTAACGGTTTATACAACTTTCATGTTTGTCTAACCGATTTATGCAAGTTAGCTTAACCGAAATATACATCACAAGCTTGCCTAACTGATATATACACCTTTCGGGCCTTTTACTGGTTCGTTTTGAGTTGTTTCGGTTTTTCCGTTTTGAGTATCGGTTGTTTGCGGGTCTTCTAATTACTATCATTACGATCGCGATCCTTCGTAGATCATCGTAGTGTGTTTCGTTTTGGTCGATCATAAACACACGAGTCCGCGAGAAGCTAAATACAATCGTTCCATTTATAACACATTTCATCGAAGAATAAGACCAAATGATATTCATGCATACGGCTGTTGTTAAAAATTTATTTTGAAAGGGTTCAAGTGATTTAAGAAAGGGTTCAAAATAATAGCATAAGGTTCATTTTTTGAATTTACAAGTTTAACCCTCAAGCTTCAAGTTTCAAATATTTCACTCTTAACCCTCCAATTTCAAGACACATTCTCCATTACTCCATCATTTACTCATTAACGACCGTTTGTCATCTTATTTGAACATTAATTGCACTGTTAATCCTTATTAGTGATTTAACCAACCGTTTGTCACTTAAAGCTCAAAGTTAATTAACCATTAATCCTTTTAGTTCAACAATCATTTTCAAAAGATTAAGTGCTTCAAATACAACAACGATTTCACCAACAACAATTCTATTTTCACGGTTTCTTCTTGATTTAGTAAAATCCCGCGAAATACTCACGCGTTTTCTCGGTTTAATCAAGACTTGTAAAATCCTGTGAACTAGAATTCCATACTCAAATCACAACAAAAAATCTTTTTACCTACTTAAGATCCTACAAATCATTTTCACTTCACAATTTTCGATAAAATGGAAACGAAAGATACTTTATCTTCGTGTTCGGATTCAGAAGAACAACAAATGCAACAAATAGAAGACAAAGCAAAAAAGAGTTGCATGGTATCTTTTCAACTACTTCATTCACACCTCAAGTGTCTTTCAAACAACGACTTAAAAGAAACTCGAACCGAGTGTGGATTCAAACGCGCATTTGCGACACTATTTGATCAAGATGTAGAGACTTTCACAGGTACAATGTTCATAAACATGGATCAACTAGAAAAGCAAGTTGGAAAAGAAGAATTTCAAGAGATTGGATCCATGGCTGCTTTTAAAGTACCCGAGGCACAGTTTCAGACGTTAAGAAGTCGATTGATAAAAGAGCTATGCATAAAAGAGAGTATGATAGTAGGGTGAATGAAAGACAGATGCAGACAACAGAGGAAAATGTTGATACGAGTAAATCATTAGATGCTAGTTTGGTTGACACAGAAAGCAGTGGGACAGATCAAAAGAGCAAGATACAAGCAGCAGATCAGAGAATGATGCACATGCTGATGATGTAGATATCAGACCCATATATAATGAAGAGCCAATGGCTGAGGTACAATTGATTGCTGATCATAATGTATTTGCTACAAGACAACAGTATACTGAGCAACCTGAATTCAATAATGAAGGAGAGGTTGACCAGAATGCTGAACAATGTCATGACAAATGTCCGTTGCCTGCTAAATTAACTGATAACCAAATAACTGAACACTCATATCAATCTCTCGAATCTGAAAATATTTGTGTCAAAAAGACCGTTGCCCAATTTCAAAAAGATTTTTTAAGAATGGAAACACATTGTGTTAATTTTGAACTTAAATATCAAAATAAAGCTTTAAAAGAAGGGCAACATGGTCAATTTTCGAAAGTAAAAAGTAATGAAGCCAAAGTTAAATATGACATAGATTTAATTGAAACAATAAACATCAAATTGGAACATAAAGTGGCTAAATTACTTAAGGAAAATGAGACTTTAAAAAAGCATTACAAAGAACTGTCTAATTCTATCAAGACAACGAGAGCTAAGACCATAGAACACACAACTTCTTTGATTGCTAAAAATGATGACTTCAAAGCTCAACTTCAGGAAAAAGGATTTGCAATAGCAGCATTAAAAAATGAGTTAAGAAATTTAAAAGGAAATAGTGTGAATACTAAGTTTGCAAGAACATCAATCTTGGGGAAATCGGTTTTACAACCACATAGAAACCAATCAGTTGTTTGCGTTTAAGTCTGAGCGACCTAGAATTTCAAAACCACGGTTTGTCTCCCAAGTTGGTGTGAATAACGATTTGTCAATACCAATCACTACACATTATTTGCCTAAGGAAAGAGACCCTGCTATTGTAAAACCTCATCTGTTTAATACTAAGATTGCAAACCATCATCAATCTTGGGGCAGGGGGGAAGGAAACCCGATTTTACATCATCGAAAATCAATCCGTGGATAGATAACTGACTGCGTTTTAAATATGATCGTAAATCTTCAAAATCTTGTGAAAAACGATTTGCCAAAAATCATCACAACACATTACTTAGCCTAGGGAAAGGAGAACTCTGCCCTTTGCAAAAACATCATCTCTGATAGCACCTTACTCATTAGGTATAACTCCAAATGAACATGGTTCATTAGATCACTACTAGAGATGTGAGTGCATTTAGCGAATCTAGGAATAGTTCAAATAACATGCCAAGATTTTGTTCAAATGACATGGTTCATAATCACTATCTAGATGAAGCTAGGAAAAAGACACAAGAAAAAGGTAGGAATTCAGAACCTAGTATGATGCCTTCTGCTAGACTACAAAGCACAGCTAATGGTAGCAAACCAAAAACTAGGATCGATAATCACAAGTCTAGGAATTGGCCTGCATCTAAGACTAGTTACGTAATGACAAAGACTGTGCCCATAGCAGAACACTCTAGGAATTCTAGAATTTTTTATGACTCCAAACATTTTGTTTGCTCGACATGTCAAAAATGTATCTTTAACGCAAATCATGATTATTGTGTAACAAAATTCCTGAATGAAGTCAACTCACGTGCAAAGAAACCAGAAAGATAAATCCCTACAGGACATATGTTTTCAATCAAAAATACTTCCAGTGTGCTTGAGAAAACAATGATTCCTAGATCTTGTCTTAGGTGGAAACAGACGGGTAGGATTTTCAAGACAGTTGGTCTAAGGTGGGTTCCTACTGGAAAGATATTCACCTCTAGCACAACCAAGGTTGACAGTGAACCCACAAATGGTTCAAATGAAGATATAACTAAACAATATGAATCCGAACAAACTCTTGATGTCAGTGTAGGTACTCTTAACTTAAGTGCGGGTACATCTTTCAATCTTAAAAAAGAAAGACTCAGAGTTTGGTTGCTAAAAAGATTGATATCTCAGAAACCATGGCTTCAAGGAATTCTGATATGATGAACAAGCAATGACTTTTGATCATAACAGTTCAGAACTCAGTATTCATGACCACAACAATGAACCGTCTAGTTCAAAGCTGGTTCCAAAAGTTGTTCCTCCAGCAGACAAGACAGCCACATCACTATAAGAGTTGGAATTACTATTCAGTCCTATGTACGAAGATACTTCAATGCAGGAAATCCAAATGTGTCAAAGTCTTCCACTCTCTCTGATAATCTTCAATAACATGTCACACAACCTACAGCGAATATTCACCCTACATCAGAACCGATTAATCCACCAAGAAATGTCAATGCTGAGGAAAACATGTAAATATTTTTGAGAAAAACCAAATACAAAAATATAAAATTTTAAAAAGCAAATACAAAATCAAAAAATCAAAAATTTCCAAAAAAAAAATCTTCTCGACATGTCTCTTGGAATCAATAACATTTACGTAATTAGAAATGTTGATTAACATCAACACGAGCGTGTAAATGAAGTTCAAGCAAGAGTTTTAAATGCTTTCAAAACATGTCATTTCTATTTTTCTTTATGACTTGTAATCACTCTCTGATTGCAACTCGGACCCGAACGATAAAGGAGAGTGTACCTTTCAGTGCGCTTATCCTTAGCGTTAGAAGAGAAGTCTTCTAACAATGATGTTTTTCAAAATGTTGAATACAATTTTTGCAATAATTTCTCAATGACAATTCAAAATCTTTCAAAATTATGTGTTCAACACTCCATCCCTCATAAAGTTTTACAAGACAATTCTTCTACATTTGGTGTCATTTACAAAATGAGTCAATGTTTGAGGGGAGTTTTTCGAAAAACAAAGTTTAAATGATTTTGGATACATCATCTCACGAAAATTCTTATGTATTCAAAACATTATAAAAAGTCTCTTAATAACAAATCAGTAACAATGACATACACATGAGACAAAGTGAATAAAAGAATGAAACAAAAGGACTTAAACAAAAGATGGAAGATTTTGAAGATTCTAGAAGATCTCCTTATTTAGATAGAAGATTTAGAAGATAAAGCTTAAAGTTTAAAAGATTTATTTGTTTTCTAATTCTTATCCTTTGTAAGTCTTGGACTCCTTATGTTATAAAAGGAGGTCTCAGGCGTGTAGTTTAGATATACACATAATAGAGAAAAACGTGTGTGTGTGTGTATCTCAAGATGTAGACGTCTAGTTTATGTTGTTTAGCCTTAAGGTCAAGGTAACTTGATCCTGTTACAGTTCATTGATGTAACCGTATTATTTTGATCAAATAATATTGGGGCTTGGAGTGTTAATAAAGAAAAACCTTGTTATGATATCAATGTTCTTATGCTATTTCCGCTATGTATATACTTTTTGTTCATTGTTATCATTATCCTATATATAAAGATCTAAACAATCTGAGCTATAAACGATCTTAAGAACTATCACGTGTTTTTAGTTCCAACAGGTGGTATCAGAGCCTCGTGGTTCTCAATCTAGGATCAACAAGGTGTTTTTGATGTCGAATTTATGAAGAAAAGTCCAAAGGTATCGCATTTTTCTGTTTTGGTTTTCATTGGTGTAATTAGGGTTTTTGGAAACCCTAATTTAATAAAAACAAGAATTGTGGGGTACATGTAAATGACATCATGAAAGAGCAGCAAGTTTATGTTTTTGTTTCTACTAGCTTTGGTGAGTCAATCATTTGATTGATGATGAACCCTAGTAGAGATGCAAAACACACAACATCAAATGTTGATAGCATTTTGTGATTTTTAGTCGTCATGAATCAAATAGCAGGAATCATGTTGAATGTGGTCATGTACTTGGTATATTTGATTCTATAAAACCCTAATCTATGCAAGAGTGATCGATCAAATAGTTAAGGTTTCACAATGTTTTTGATCGTTTGATTATTGTTACTGAAGTTACCTATGCAGACACATTTATGGTCACTAAAGGATTATGGGAGGAAGGAGAACCAGTTTTTGTGAACACTTAAAGAATTGCTGAAAGAAATGGGAGAAGGCAAGTCTTAGTACAGCTAGCTTTGGGGTTTGTACTGTTCGTGTATACTTAGTACTACCAAGGTAAATTTTACACTGCTTGCATACTTAGTGTTGCTACTATCTACCACTGCTGGTATTGGGCTCGAATACAGTTTTGTGAATCAGGCCAAGATGTGACTTAGTATATGAGATGTTTGTTTGAGTCATGGCGAGTAGGGTTTGTGCAACATGTGTTTTTAAATCAAAAATATCAGGGTTTTCTACAACCCCTAATAAGATACAAATTTCGTTTCTATATAACACGACATCTAGGAATGTTAGGGTACTGATTTGTTTTTTTTTTTTTTTTTTTTTTTTTTTTTTTTTTTTTTTTTTTTTTTTTTTTTTTTTTTTTTTTTTTTTTTCTTTTTTTTTTTTTTTTTTTTTTTTTTTTTTTTTTTTTTTTTTTTTTTTTTTTTTTTTTTTTTTTTTTTTTTTTTTTTTTTTTTTTTTTTTTTTTTTTTTTTTTTTTTTTATATTTTTTTTTTTTTTTTTTTTTTTTTTTTTTTTTTTTTTTTTTTTTTTTTTTTTTTTTTTTTTTTTTTTTTTTTTTTTTTTTTTTGGCTAGCAAGGATTTAAAGCATTCATGGGTTTCAAATTGTTCTTAGGTAATATCCCTAACCTGGTAAATAGACAAGCAAGTTGTGCAACATCATAAGAGTTTTAATGATGTACATAAAATGTTGCTGGTTAAACTCTAGAGATCGATTGATTTATCAAGTCGATTGAAGATGTTTATGTTACCTAGGGTCTGACAAGTAACTTTACTTCTTATGGATGAATATGGTCACTGTGAATGCACGATCATAACTGTGGTTACTGGTTGATACAAAGTAGCTTTATTGTTGGATGATTAAAGTCTTACTGGAGAAGAAATCCATGGAATGGGTCTCGATGTAAGTTACTAGTGATAATGGTAATCTTACTGGTGATTTGTTTAAACTTCCAACATCATGGTGCTACTGCCAAAGGAGTTTCATGGTAATATTAATGTTGCTTGTTATATCTTTTGTGCTGCCACGTCGATGATACAAGATATATTATTAGTACTGCCAATAGGAAGATCGTGTTTAGAAAGAACAGTAGTCACAAAGGAGGTTAGTACTACTTATGAGTACTTAGTATTGTTCTTGTTACATTAGTACTGCCAGAAGTTTTCTTTAGTACTGCTGCGTGAATACTTTGTACTGCTGGCATAGAGAGTTTTTACTGCCAGTTTTATTCGATATCGGATGACACACACATGGTTTGGATCTCGGATTGAATAGGATGCTTCGTTTAAGGGGAAGCTAACAGGTTATGATTTTAAATGTTCTTAAATGATTTAAAGGCTCGTATCATTGGATAAATTAGTTACGAAGAAGATTGTTTATGACTTATTTGACGATGAAGTGGAGTTACTTAGATACGTGTTCTTATCATATCTTAAACGGCTTATAACATTTAGAGATAACTTGTTCGTGCTTAGAAATTTTCAAGATAAATTTTAATCACTTGGTATTTCAAAAACTAAGTGAATTGGTATTTAAAATAAGGGGAGAAATGTAATTAAAATGTGATCTTGAAATTAATAAGTGATCTAATTGACTCAAAGCACTTTGAAGTCATAATGCTTTATACTCTTCGGAAAAGGTTTTATGGTTACGATCTTATACCCAACAACATCTTAATTCACGACGATTCTGAAGTCATAAGGTGGTTATGTTAGGTATTAGTCCTATGATCCAACCAGAACCGGAGGGATCTACCCAAGGACAATCCATAGTTAGAAATAGCAGTCCTTAGGTATGATTAGAGATGAATGAGAACGGGAATAATGTTGACTAAGATTGAGCTAACACTGGAACAATCATAACAATGTGTTAGTAATGACGTCTTGGTAAGCATTGAAGGGGTTAAAGAATTAAAAAGAAATGTATGGATAAAGGGTAAAAACAAAGAAGCCCTCCACACACTTTAGGCAGAAACCGGGTGAATACATAATCTATCAAATTCACAAAGATGAATTCTTGTAATGAAGACAAGACATTATGGACCCAGTGATGCACTGCATAACCTTTCCCAATCATTCAGGTTTCTCTTTAAAGATACTTGTCTCATTTGTCACGGAGATACACACGACTTTTATTGACTTTCTAACTCCGAGTTAGTTGATATTGACTATGTGGTAGTCTGCTCTAGCCTCCGATTACTAAAAGTAAAACACACAAATTGAGTCTAGAGCCAAGAGATCAATAAATAAATCTCATTAGGACACATTATATGATAAACACTTGTTGAACACCAATAAGTTCACAAGCTGTTAACAAGAGTCCTACGCATTATCCTTGTGATTTTGCTAGAACATTCAGAGTTATACTCTTTAGTATTCACAGTGATGAATGGAAATCCTTCTAGAGTCAACATCAAATAGCTATGCGGTAGGTGACTTGCGAGATTCTATATGAATCAAGCTTGTGATAACTGGATATCGATTTTGGTCCAGTAAATGAATTGATGACTCAATCGGTAAGATAGTAACTAACCGATTCACTCATATCGTGCTGTCTGCTTTGAGATGTTCCAATATTGAGAACAAGCAAGCATGATGAATCTAATACATCTATGTTAGAGGATCATACGCTTTGAGCTGGAAACCTTGTCAAGAAGATTCTTTAAATCTACCTGATCACAGGTACAGTATTTATACTTTAAAACGAGGAACCAATGGTTATCACAACCTAAAATCGACGAATGACAAAGACATTTCGTCAATATCTTCTGTTTATTACTAACATTTAAATGTAGGTACAAACGTCGGTGTTGCAGCCCCATTCCAGCAGAGTCGGATTCATAACCACATGCTCATGCTCAATCTACAAAGACATACAATACTCATCAAGATTCAAGAATCAAGAAAGCTCAAACTAAAAGACAAAGACTTCCGCAAACTCTGATATTAAAGATCCCTCCTCAGAAACACATTTCGGGAGAGATTATTAGAGAGCTTTCAAGAAGATGCAAGGTATGAGCATGTTGGTCAAGACACAAGATCGCAAGATGGTAAAGACGATCAAGACAAACAAGAAAAAGATTTAAAGATCTCAAAACAAAAGACAAAGTCGAAAGATAATGACAAAGGCTCAAGATCAAAGATCACATAGCATGAAGGAACAAGCCTACAACATAATAAAGACCAAAGATTCAAGAACTCAACGACAAAGCAATCTCAACAAGTTCAAGGAATCAAGATTCAAGATCTCACCTCAAGAATTCAAAGACCACACATTAGGGGAAATTGTTAGCCTTAAATATGTCTATGAACATGGAAGCTCAGAATCTGCAGGATACCTCCATAAGGAAACCTCGCTTCGAGAGAGATTATTAGCCTCAAAATATTGAGTCGAACAAGGAAGCTCAGCTACTAATCATGGAAGCTCGGTCTTTACGTAATTATATGTTGTAATAGGCTAGAAAGGGTAAATAGGCTCGTTAATTAATCTGATCTTGTACTAGTTTTTGGGTTAAAACCTAATGTAATCTCGAGCCTGGCCCAAGTTCAATACCCATGGCCTATTAGGCTTACCATAGCCAGCCATTAAGTGGAGTATATAAACCCTTTTCCACCAAGGAAAAGGGTGTTGGTTCTCATTTATATTTTCTCTCATTTACTAGAAATCAACCATTCTTTTTTTCTCTCTACTTTCTCTCTCTAACTTCTTCCTACTTTTCTTCTCATTTTATCTTAACTATTTTCTTGGTTAATATGGTGAAGTTAAATGATTACGGGTTCCTACAGATGGTATAAATGTAACGTTATTTTATGTCATCAAATATTCCCCCACTTAAATCCTACTTGGCCTCAAGTAGACTCTAGAAATTTATTGAAAATGTATCCCAACCGAAGTTAAGGATTTTTCCATTAAGCATTTCATTTGTTTTAATCACCTGTGCAAGACCAAGCACCTCACAAAATATGGGAAATAAAAGCACTCAGATCACTCAACTAATCTAGGGTGTAACATTTAATTAGTACACTCATTTGCTCGGTCATGATTAGTTTCATATCATATGCTTGGCAAGGATACACATCTCCACAACTAGAGCTAAGGAGAAACAAGTCAAAATGGTAAATTAGGTAATTAGGCTTAAGGTTGATCATTCTAATAATCTTTCACCGATAGTACCACAACAACAAGGTAGCTGAATTATACATACACGGCCGTAACGACGGAATAGACACATATAATTCGATCACATCCTCATTCGAGTTTAACCAAGGGTTAGGATGAAGAACGATATAGGGTAGGGATCTTCTAACTTTCAACAAAAGTAATAAACCAACAAGGTGGATGAATCACGCACACATGGTCGTAATGACAGAATAGACATGCATGACTCGATCTCAACCTCGTTCGAGTAAAACCTAAGGTTAGTTGCTAGGAAAGGGAAGTAAATTGTTGTTAAATAAAATTCACAAAATAAATAGATTAAGCTTGGACAAATAAGGTATATATAGTTGCTAGTAACTTTTCTCGGCCGTTCCATGATAAAGATTCAAAATATATACAAACGTCTCGATCATAGATATGACAAAGACAACCTAAGTTAGCGTTCCTATAACGGCCAACTTCCCAATCATCCTAAATTTTACATACTTTTACAAAAGTGGTGATATCGACCACTTTATAAAAAACTATACATCGTTGATTTTTATCCACATATCAACGAATAATCGATCCTTCTAAGTATTTCATCGGTTTAAGTTTAGCAAACTGACTATCAATTATCTACCTCTTTTTTGATGCATTTTCTATTTTTCCATTTTTTTAAACATAAATCTCGATGCAAATTCACTGTTTTAACAATCATAATTCATCCGGATAATTTTCCCTTCAACACTTCATCTTCGGACATAATACATAATCGCGAAAGTAGCAAAATACACGAGCTACATATTTTTCCATTGCATTATGCAATTTCCTGACCTAACCGGAGATAGAAAATTTCACTTTGACACAGGAAATACAAAACTTTACAAAAAGCGACTAGCAACTTTGATTAAGCAGGCTTAATCTACAGGGTAGGCTAAGGTGTAACGGTGTAACGAAATAGACATTTGTTGTGAAAAAGACAAGAATGGCTCAACAGGTTTTCTCTATGGGATCTTACTCTTATAATGAGATTAAGCAAAGGGTTACACGGGGTTTAACTAACCAGTGTAGTTAGTTAATTTTGCAACATTTAGGCTTTTTGGTGTATTCCTAAAAATTTACCAGTTAAACATATTACTCTATCTAAGTCCATAGTACTCATCGTTGTGGTCTCGAGTGATATACCAAGCCAAGTTCTTAAGTCCACTACATCACCGACACACTCATAATATTTGTGGAATTTTTTTAGTAAATGTTTGGAAACAGAATAGGCTTAATTCTCATAATTTGGTATTAAGGGTTATAGTGCGCGAGGTCATATAACTATTAATTTTTACAAAAGTTATGCTAGAATTTTTTTTTAATTTGGCATAATTTAAGCATATAGCATATTATTTGTAAAAGAAAGGATAAGTAGGCGTTAAAATTCTCCATCCCCCCACTTAAATTATACAACATCCTCGTTGTATAGATAAAACAATTAAAAAAAATGGGAAATAGAATTAGAACGAGGAATTCCCCTGTTATGTTGCTCGGGATGATTCTCCAATTTGAGTTCTTGAGCAAAAGTGTGTTGACGAGGCGTCAGAATGCTCGTACGAGTTCAACACATGTCTTTTTCAAAGTATACTATATCGTTGATTTCTTTACAGCAAGGTCATGCATAAAAGTTTAGAAGATAAAAGTATAATTCCTATCTCGGTTATACAATGGTTACAATGCAGGAAAACAAATAAACACAATGTACATGTAGTCAATACGCCGTATCCCAAACCCAAGGATACACCGTATTGCATCCTGCAAAAACAAATGTTTTAAAGTTTTGCAGAAATTAAATGTAGAAATTAAAGACTGATAACGTTCAGACAGGTTTGATACGGCGTATGCATAGAGGTTCGATACGTCGTATTGACTATCTGGGAAGACAGACTCAATCAAAAAATGAAAATTTACAGTTTTTCAAACAATTAAAAACAACTGAGTTGTCTCTCGGTAAGCACTTTTCTTTCAGCTAGTCTTTAAGTTAGACTTTTTTCCTTCTTTGCGCTTCATTCATCGTCCGTTCACTCGCACTCGTCCCCGTGAGCGAATGTCTTCATAATCTTTTAGCAAGACATAAACTTTTTGCAAAATGGCATGCTGAGCACAACACCACTTGTTATATCCATATCGTTAGTGATTGAAAAGCCTAAAATAATAGAAAATTTCCTAACGAAAATAGGTATGTCGATCAAAGTCCCTGCTAGATTTTTCCCTTAATGATCACCCTTGTTGATGTGAGGGTCGTAGAGACTTCTACAAGAAGTTTTACAACTCCCTAGGTAGTGTACCTAATCGTTGCAGTGCAGTATAGGCAAGACTCGAGGGTTGTTATCGTTCTCTAGGGGAATAGGTTGGGAAGGATTGATCACGGTCTAACAGAATTCTAGAGGTTGAGAGAAGATTATTTTTATGGTTTTTATATTTTAAGAAAGCAAGTAAATCTATGGTTTGAGAGGTTGGTTTGTTTAAATAATAACTAAACTAATTAATATCTAATCTACTGGTGATAACTTTATGATAAACAAATGTATTTACCTAATCATGCACTACTCCTCTGATTGCTTCTCTTAGATTCGTTGCTTTGTCACACTTGTGATGATTTGTGTAAGTATTTCCTAGGTCATGAACAGATTACACGAACTCGCCGTCCATTTAATATTCTGTTAAGGTAACACACAAGTAAAGTAGTATGAAGACTATTACAAGGACCCTAAGAGTATATTAAATGCATGTGAAATAACTTAAGAGGGGTCAACCATATAATGGGTAAGATAGTATGAAGACTGTTATCGATGATATCCTTTCTACACTAATCGCATTTCCCTAGACATATCAACAGCGATACAGACAAAAGCTGGTTTTCTAAAGCCTAACGCGCACATTCATCAACAAGAAGCAACATCAAAAGGATCTACAACCTAAGTTTCATGCAATCATAGATAAATACAAAGGATGGTTTAGCCTCGCATGTTATAAATAAGCAAGAACATAAATTAATCAAACAACACATAGACATATTGAATGATTAAAGATAAATAACCTTACTTGATTTAGAACATGGATCCAAGGGAGTACAATAGGGTTTTGAGGCCCTAAAAACGACCTATAAAGCTACTAAAATGACTAGGGTTCATCCCCCTAGGGTTATACAAAATTATCCCAAAGTTACACACTAAAACCCTAAAAACGGATGTATATTTATAGAGTTGTCGACGCGACGACGTCGCTTTACAATCCTAACGTCGTCGCCACGTAGACGATTCTAGATCCTCTTTAAGTCGGCTACGTCCTGACGCTGTCACCATATTCCTGACGCCGTCACTAGATTGATCATGATGGCGTCGCTTTATGCTTGCAACACCGTCTCCAGCCACTGTTTGCAAAAGTTATCATGGGATTTGGTGTAGGTTCGTAATCTTGTCTGTTTCTTCTCTAAGTGAGCCCAAGTCACGTGTATTTCCTCCAAAAGCCATCCAATTGCTAAAAACCTAAAAAAACGATTAAGCATGTAATCTAGGCATATTTGCATGATTTAGGGGGTTAAATGACTCCAAAATAGTGTATAAAATGACACCTCGTCAAATACCCCTACACTTAGGATTTGCTTGTCCTCAAGCAAATGGGCTTTTCTACCTAAACAATAGCAATATAAGGGTCATTTAACCTACACTTTAAAAGTATCTTACAACACAACTTTTAGACCTCGTAATTAAAAGCACAGAAAGTATATACTAGCACCTCACATAAGTATTTGGGATTATCTCTTTTCTCTCGGGTGTATAATAAATTATAACATAAAGGGGAAACGAAAAATCAACACTCATTACCTGTTATAGCATATAAATTACCATAGGCTTGGTAGAGGATCAAACCTCCACTGCTAGGCTCAAGCATTATTCATTACTATCCAAGATGTCTTTTAAAGGGTTGTGGGGTGTAGGTGTAAGATAACATTAATAGAAACAGAAATGGATGGGATACATTTAGGTGGTGACTTTGGGTTAATTTAGGGTGGAAGAGTTAGCTAATTATTTATAAGAATACATGTTGGTTTGGTTGCTAAGCCAAAGACTCGGGCAAAATATATAAACTCTACACAACAATACACCAATCTCTTTCTTTTTCTTTTCTTGACTCTAATATAAAAACAGACTTAAGCAAATGGCAGCTCGTACATTTTTTTCACTCTTTTTTATATACATTTTTTTCGATTCTTTTCTTCTTTTTTTCTTATTTTTTTGTACACTTTTGCCCTGCCATTGCTTAAACATATAATATATCATGGGGGTTTATAGATACACCCCTACATTTGAACCTTTACATACTCGATTATTTACAATCTAACTAATGACCCGATTTGAGGTAAATCAAAATAACATGGAGCTTATTGAGCTCTATTGGGGGTAATAAATTACTTCTTCCCCAATTCTTCATAAGATGAATACTACCATGAATTTCAATCATTCCAAAACAATATTTACAAGGATAAGGACTTAGCAACCATGTACTCAATAATAGACTTGGGTTAAAACGATAATGTACTAAAGGTGAGTACATACAAGATAGGCTAAGGTGATTTGGGTGTAACGATTGGTTTTAAGGGTGACAATGCTCTTCGTTAATAGTTTGGCTTAACCAGAAAATTATGAGAACTATGAAAAAGGATAGGCTCGGAGGGTTGTACTAGGGGTATCCAATACTAAAAATGAGTGCATGACAAGGGTGTGGGATAGTTATATAGTCGATGTTACCATAATAACAGTTAAAGGTTTAAAACATGGGTTAATCCTAGTGCCTCTTATATAGAAAATCCTAATACTTACTATGCGGTCTCGGGATGCATCACAAAAATAAGTTCTAAAATTTAATATGCTATCGATACACTCATATAATTTAATACCGATACCAATGCTCCAGAAAAAGCGACAAATACCATACACACACATCCGTAACGACGGAATAGACACATATGACCGCATTCGAACCTTAACTTGAGAAAGCTAAAGGTACAAACTATCTTGGGTAACAATAATGGATACCCGAATTCCTAAAGATCTAAAGGCGAACCTCACATTTTTGAGGTGAAATTTTAAGGGTTTTTATGCTAGTCATATACATTCCTATCCATGAGACACTATTAATACTCGGTTTCCGTCGGTATGTGTCGTAAAAAAGTTTAAATTTGGGTCAAAATTACCTTTTTATGCTATGTTTCGATTTATTACCCATCATTTTAAGGAACAAAGCAAATGGCAAATGAAGAAATAGTTTCTAAGGCTTATTTTCCCCCTATACATAAGTTGAACATTGTCCCCAATGTTCTATAGAAGTACCCATAAAAATAAATAAAGGGATAAGAAAACAAAGAAAAGAAACTAGTACTCCCCTGGTTTGCTTAATAATGGAGAAGAAACATGCGATAACTGGTTAAATCATCCTCCAAGAATTATCCAATGAAACTTCCTAAGAACTTCTAAGCTTCTTCTCATCAAATATAACCTGTAATCAAAGACAAAGACAACTACACCAAGCATAAAATCGACGGGATAGATATAAATATAATGAGAATTTAGGGTTTTGACTCTATGAAAGCAGTAAAGATAGGATGAGAGTAATGATGTAATTATAGGTTTATGCAGGTTTACAAAAGAATTACAAATTTTAAATATTGCACATTTTATTTTTCAGAAATACTAAAAAAATTCGAATTTTTACATTACTGGAGACGCGACGCCGTCTCCAGCGTCTGTGAAAAAATTTTCTTCGTTTTTAATGAGAAATTTCTTGCACGTAATTTTATTAGTTAAATCTGAAGAAAGCACTGCATAAAAACCTGGAATTAATCGTTATAATCATATGACTCAAAACTGACGCGAATTAATCTAAACAATTATTTTTAAATGTTTGAATTTGGTTCTTAAAAACCGGATATATTCCCTTACACTCATTTTGTTGCAAATTACCTTTAATTGCAAATAAGACGAATTTATAAACAGACAAAGCATGATTACAAAATTCATTCAAACATAATAAAACAAACAATAAAGCATTAAAACACAAGACATTCCTAAGTACGGGAAAAATAAACATTGGGTTGCCTCCCAAGAAGCGCTTTTCTTTATTTACGAGTCTTGTAGCTAGACTCGAAGTCACACATCCTTACGTGACTTCTCCTTTATTTCTCTTGGCATTCATGGCTAGCAAGCTCCGAATGGCTCTACACACATTCTCATCATGGTTGTATTCGGGTCCCAAGTCTAAGCTATCAGAGTAGTTGGTTTCTCGGCTGCTATCATCGTCACCTTTCATGACAAAAGGAGGTATGCGATCGGTATTCATGTCCATAAAATCTATGTGTTTGAACATTTCCATCTTATAGGGCATCTTAAATATGATCTTTTCCTTATCTTTCTCAAATGTGATTGTTCCTTCCTCTTTGTCGTAAATGAGACCGATTGCTTCTACGAATGGTTTTCTAAAAATAACTGACCCCAGGTCATGATCAATGACACTAGTAGTATTCTTAAGCACCATGAAGTCGCATCGTAGGTAAAGTTCCCAACAAAAACATTTAGCCCCTTGGTTTCCTTCTTGGCACCTGCCTTTTACTCATGATCTAATTATAATGAAGCTTATACATTACTCATGATCCAATTATAATGAATCCTAGACATAACATTTATTAGGGATTCCATATCTAGATAGGTTTGCTTCTTGTCGAAGTGGCCAATCATGCAAGAAAATTTAATTTTATTCAAGTTCCAGGTTCTAACCTTGGCCTTTACCCATGGGGGTCGAGTGTTTTTCAAGATCCATTCATGATACCTTAATTCTTTCATAGTGGGGAAGGTGTCAAATTGTTTCGGGCTATCTTCGATTTCATCTTTAGTTTCTTCCTCGAATTCCTCCTCGCTTTCCACAGTCATCTCGTGATCCTCGTACTCGGTTTTACTAGTCTTCACATTTCCTTCTTCCTTAGCTTCATCTTCCTTTTTTAGAATAACTATTGAATTAAAGAAGTGAACACGTTTTGGGGATGAAGGGTTTCTATTTTGTTCTGCTAAGGATGACTAAGACAGATATTTTGGGGAGAGTAACTTTGATGGACTTTTGATTCCCTTGCCTTTAAGCTCCTCTCTTGTGGTGTCGTTAATAGACGTGAAATTCATTTAAGCTACAGGGCTTCTTGCAGTGTAACAAATGGGAGCGTCATCAAGCTTTTCAGAAATGGCTTTCTACAAAAGTTTAATTTTACTAATCATGTCATCTTACTGTTGTTCAAGTTGAGTCCTTAGGCTGGATAGTCTATTCTCTTGATGAGCGTCAAAATCAATTAGTGCCTTCTTAAGCTTCGTTTGGTAACTAGATGAGTAGGTCAATGAGCCGTTCTGTGGGCTGGTAAATGTATGAGTGCGTGCCCAGTTAAAGTTTAGCTTTCCCTTCCAAGAATTGGCGGCTTCGTTAAAGTTTCTTGGTCCTTGGTTCGTAGTGTATTGGGATTCATTGATTTGATGATACAAAAGAATGAAACAAAAGGGTCTAGTTCGACATTATGGAATTCTAAAAGATGGAGGATTCTAGAATACTTGCTTAAAAAGATCAAGATCAAGATTAGGAAAGATTTAGTTTCCTAATACAATTAGATTTCCTTTGTATGTCTAGATGGACTCTATATATAAAGAGATCCCTAGACATTATTTATGTGTATGTTTTAAGGTGTTTTAATCATGTTTTAGGAAAACAACAACGATCTCACCACTTGAGATCATTTTAGCCCTAAGGTCAAGGTGTATTTGATCCCTGTTACAGTTAGGTAACACATTCTATCACGATCGAATAGAATTGGGGGTTATGTGAATGTAAACCTTGTTAATAACATTGTCTTTGTTTAAATTCCACTGTGCAACAACAAACTTTGTTATTATAGATCCTAGATGAGTTTCTAAACGATCTTCATAATTGGTATCAGAGCCAAGTGGCTTATGATCTAGGATCTAGAAGGTTTCACACAAAAGTTGAAGTTGGTGTCATTCATAAAGTTGCTGCTGGTAATACGAATGAACCAGAAAAGTTGAAGTTGGTGACGATAATGTTGAAAGTTACCATAGCAGTTTGGTACGTATATGTATAAATGATTCCTCTAGAAAACCTTAAATAAACTGCACAAGTCGATGTTACCTTATTATTCATTCCATTCAGTCAATTACTAAACTCTAATTAGGTTTAGCAGATTTTCTATTCACCCTAAAAGCTGTTGTTTGATTTTCGGTAACCTCTAAGGAGGTTTTGCAAGTGTGATTCGATTCCCACAGGTTTACAGCAGGTTAAGGGATTGGTTTTACAAGTTCTCAGGTCGTGATAATAATTAGAATTGATTAGGGTTGCTGTGATTGATCTTCGTTTCATTCAGACCTAATTTAGTTAAACCGAACAGTCAAAACCCTAGGCTTACTTCCTGATTTTTGGTACAGAACATAAGAGAGGGTTTTGGTGACTGATTCAGGTTATATTGGTATTGCAAGTGTTGTTAGGGTGTTTGCTGGGTAATACTGGAACTTCCAAGGCAAGATTGGCTGTTAAGGTTTTGAAAAACCTTAGCGTAGAGGTGGAAGTTAAAGGTTATAGGATTTCTTAAATCCTAGAATGTGTTCTTATCAGATTTGTATTATGTGGGCTGCACTTTTATCATGTATCGCATGAGACGGGGTGTAATTCCCTGATATCTCTCTTGCGTTCTTGGATCTGATAGTTCTTAGATGTTTCTGATCAAATTATGTATCGATCTTGGTTGTAAACGTGTGATTGTTTGAACAGCTGGGCGTAACCCTAATTTAGGGTTTATTATCATATTGGTCGTGGCACAACACAAGAATAACAAAAGAATGGCGACACCAATGAAGACGACTACATGGTATTCGTTACTAGTGTTGGTTAGTTATTCGTACAGTTCTTATGGTTGATTCTATTGCTTTTGGTCGTAAGATGGTTAACATATTGGTTTCAAGGGAAGAATATGATAAAGTGTTTAACCATTTAGATATATTTTTAAATGCCCACTTGAGGGGAAGGGTTTTACCTGTGCAAAACAAGTTAAACCTTATTACTACTGCTAAGTCATTATTACTACTGCTAGTTTAAGTTTCTACTGCTTGAATTCATTATTATTATTGTGCGTCAGGAGGGTAATTTGATACATTAGAAAGCTTGGATTAGAAGTTTAATATATGGTTTGTAGTTGTAAAGATCAAAGTTTCATATGTTCACAGTCCCCTAATGGATAATGACAAAAAGGGGAAGATGTTATTCAAATCATATGATTTGCAACTTATTAAGTATGGTGGCATGGCATGGAACAAGAATTGAAGGTTTCATTGTGTTGAAGAAGTATCAACAGGTACAAAGGAGATCTGAAGTTAAGGGGAAGATTAGAATATGTTTCATTCATGGAAGATCATATTTGAAGATGTACAAGATGTTCAAGTGCTTAAGTTGAAGACAAAGCTTATTATTCAGAGGAAGATTGCTTAAGATTAAGCTATTATGTCATCTTGGAATCAGTTTACTTTTTTGTTTTGTCATCATTAAATAGGGAAGATTGTATGGGGAATTTAATGATTTGATAGAACAACAAATGAAACAAAAGGGACTAGTTTTGACGAGTACGATTCTAGAGATTGAGGATTAAAATAGACATCCTTAAAAAGATAAAAGATCAAGATTAAGGAAGAATTAGTTTCCGAATACAATTAGAATGTATCCCTTGAAGTCTAGATGGACTCTATATAAAATAGATCCCTAGACATTGTTTATGGTATGTTTAAAGGGTGGTTTTTTAATCCTGTTTTAGAAAAAACCCAACGATCTCACCACTTAGATCATTATAGCCCTAAGGTTCAAGGTTCTTGACCCTGTTACAGTTAGGTAACACGTTCTATCATGATCAAATAGAATTAGGGCTTATGTGAATGTAAACCTTGTTAATAACATTGTCTTTGTTTAAATTCCGCTACGTAACAACAAACTATGTTATTATAGATCCTAGATGAGTTTCTAAACGATCTTCACAATTGGTATCAGAGCCAAATGGCTCATGATCTAGGATCTACAAGGTTTTACAATCAAAGAAAGAAGATTTTGTATTCAAAAAAACCTAAAAAATTCGATTTTGGTTTCTATTTTCGGCACTTTCTACACAGCTATGGCAAAAAGGGGATATCTCATTCGTTAACTGTTGGATCTGAACGAAATTTCTATTGAAGGTTCTTTACTAATAAAGGCATATTCTCACATGATGGATCTTTAATCTAAGCTTTTAATTGAAAGATATAAATTTTTGAAATCTGGTGCAGAAAAGTTGAAGTTGGTATGGTTTTACTTCTCTTTCATCATTGTATTTAATAGTGTTATTGAAGAATTCTTTAGAGTGTATGCTGCTTCGTGATTGTGTGCTAAGATTAGTGTTGCCAGTATACTTAGTGCTGCCAAGTATACTTAGTGCTGCCAGTATAAGAGTTGTTGTAGTCAACAGTACTAAGTCCAAAGTCGACTTAGTGCTGCCAGGGGACTTGTTACTTTGTGGTTTTGATGTGAGATATGCTCCTATAAAAATATCCGCGTTTTGAAGCTGTGCTCATGCTTCAATTTCTGAGCGTTTATGAGAATTTTTGTGGGATTTTTTTAAGATAGCATTGGTTGGCTGATACATTATGGTTGCTGAGCTTAGGACTGGGTATAAAGGTATATACATATATTCTTGTTTGACCTTCGATGGTGATTGGAAAGTTTATTGAAGTGGTTATCATGTTAATACTGTTTGGAAGTTACTACTGGTTCATACATGGTTACTACTGTTTAACAAAAGTTAACACTGCTAGTTAGTAGTTAATACTGCTAGGGTATTTTTACTACTACTCAACCATTAATGCTGCTCTTCATTGTTACTACTTCTTGGTATCGATTACTACTGTTAGTCATTTTTAGTGCTGCTCTTCATGGATGATACTACATGGTATTCGTTACTACTGTTGGTTAGTTATTCGTACAGTTCTTATAGTTGATTTTATTACTTTTGGTCATGAGATGGTTAACATATTGGTTTCAGGGGAAGAATATGATAAAGTGTTTAACCATTTGGATATGTTAAATGCACCACTTGAGGGGAAGGGTTTCACTTGTGCAAAACAAGTTAAACCTTATTACTACTACTAAGTCATTATTACTACTACTAGTTTAAGGTTCTACTGCTTGAATTCATTATTCTTATTGTGCGCCATGGAGGGTAATTTGAGACATTAGAATGCTTGGATTAGAAGTTTGATATATGGTTTGTAATTGTAAAGATCAAAGTTGCATATATTCACAGTCCCCTAATGGATAATGACAAAAAGGGGAAGATGTTACAAAGATGATATGATATGATTTGCAACTTATTAAGTGTGGTGGCATGGCATGGAACAAGAATTGAAGGTTTCATTGTGTTGAAGAAGTATCAATAGGTACAAAGGAGATCTTAAGTTAAAGGGAAGATTAGAATCTGTTTCATTCATGGAAGATCAGATTTGAAGATGTACAAGATGTTCAAGTGCTTAAGTTAAAGACAAAGCTTATTATTCAATAGAGGAAGATTGCTGAAGATTAAGCTACTATGGATCATCTTGAAATCAGTTTACTGTTTGTTTTGTCATCATCAAATAGGGGAAGATTGTTGGGATTTATTGATTTAATGATACAAAAGAATGAAACAAAAGGGTCTAGTTTGACATTATGGAATTCTAGAAGATGGAGGATTCTAGAAGACTTGCTTAAAAAGATCAAGATAAAGATTAGGAAAGATTTAGTTTCCTAATACAATTAGATGTCCTTTGTAAGTCTAGATGGATCCTATATATAAAAAGATCCCTAGACATGTTTATGTGTGTGTTTTAAGGTGTTTTAATCATGTTTTAGGAAAACATCAACGATCTCACCACTTGAGATCATTTTATCCCTAAGGTCATGGTGTCTTTGATCCTTGTTATAATTAGGTAAGACGTTCTATCATGATCAAATAGAATTGGGGCTTATGTGAATGTAAACCTTGTTAATAACATTGTCTTTGTTTAAATTCTGTTATGCAACAACAAACTTTGTTATTATAGATCCTAGATGAGTTTCTAAACAATCTTCACATAGTGAACTGCCTACTTCTTGTCGGTTCGCGAGAATGCATAATCAACAAAGGCTTGTTCGGGATCTTCTATGCAGTACTGAGTGTCGTGGGGACCACTGCAGATCTTACATAAGGTAGTGATTTTGTTCACTTAAGTAGGTTGTGTCAGAGTAAGATGAGCTTCCATCAAGCATTGAACTTGATTCTCGAGCTCGATGAGGCGGCAGTCGGATGTACTCGGTACATCTTAAGGTAAAGAGATTGCCTTGACCGACTTAGCAAAATCCATTGGGTCGTTCGAACATTCGTTGTCATAGAGGGCGAGGTACTCTGATAATGCCGAGGTTTCTTCGGCGTTTCAAGGACTTGCGAACAGTCCTTGAAACGAGTCCATGCTTTTGAGAGGGATTCTCCATGATGTTGTTAGAACATCAGGTTATCGTTGCGAAGTTTTGCGGTCCTTCTGGTGGAAACAATCGAGTAAGGAAATGGGTAGTAAGATCCTCCCATGTGGTGATGAATCCTGCTGGAAGACGTTCAAGCTAGTTGCTAGCTTCATCGCGAAGGGAAAATTGAAATAAACGCATGTGCGTTCTGTTAGAAATACGAAAAGTATCGGTCACTTCCAATATAGTTAGTCATAGCTCGTAGTAAGTCGTATATGTAATGTTAGTAACCTAACCAGGCCAAAGTCACATAGAAATCCCATTACCAAGCCCATGGCCGGTTACTTGCTTAGAGTATTTATACCCTCTCCACACATGGAGATAGTGTTGGTTGTTTATTTTCTCACACACACTTAATCTAATATTCTCTTCTTTGTTTCTCTCTCTAGTGTACATCTAACCACATCTTTTTCTCTCTAAAATGCTCAACTAATTCCATACTTTATGTGTTAAGATATTCTACAATTGGTTTCAGAGCCATGGGGTGTTTGTGAAGGTTTTGTGTGCGTTTGTTACCTTTGTTTTAGGCGTGTTCTTGGTTTGAACCTTTCAAAAGGTTTTCATATTTTGAGGTTTAAAAAAACATAAAGCTTGTAACTTTCTTCTTTATTTAGGCTAGAAGTACAAGAAATTTTTTTGAAAAACCATCAAAAACTTCATCTTTTTTAGTCTTTTTGGTTAGAAAAATGGTTTTGTACCAAGAATCTTGATTTCAATTTTTTCATGTCAAAAACATTAAAGTTTGTGTTTTTAAGGTTCTAATAGTCTTATATAGGTAAGAAGTACAAGAAAATTTTGGTAAAAACGTTAAAAAGTGAGTCTTTTCAAGATTTTTGATTTTTGAGTTTTGAAGTGTATTAGGCGAAGTATACAATTTGTTTAGGTGATTTATACGTTTTCCAAAGGCGAAGTATACGTAATTCCTTGTTCAGGCGATTTATACATTTTCTAAAGGCGAATTATATGTGTCCATTACATAGGCGATTTATACGTTTTCCCTATAGGCGATTTATACATGTGTCATTACACAGGCGATTTATACGTGTGTCATTACACAATCAATTTATATGTGAGCTATTACATAGGCGATTTATACGTTAAGTTTCCTACAGGATGTTTATACGTTTATTTCTTAAGGCGATTTATACATCTTCCTTTAGGTGATTTATACATGTTGGGATTAAAAGACTTTTTGATGATCTTGGAGTTACTGCTGCTAAGTTAATGCTGCTGGTGTATAAGTTACTACTGCTTGTTAAGAGTTAATGCTGCGGGTACAAAGTTACAACTGCTGAAAGATTACAACCACTGAAAGATAAAGATTGCTTAAAGATCAAGATTACTTATGAGATAAGCATTGTTATTTATAGAATAGATCTTTGAGAATAATCTAAGTTTTTGTTATGTATTGTAAATAGACTAGGACTCCTTAGTATATAAAAGGAGGTCTTAGGGTATAGAGTTTGAGATCACAAAATATACAATCTAGAAATCTTTTGTTTTGATATCATTATAGCTTCAATGTTTTGTAACCCTAATACTAGTTAGAGTATTCATATTAATATATTAAAGCTTTATTTGTTAATCTGTGTGTTCATTAGAATTACCTTTCTATTGCATATTCTTCTTATTGATCAAAGATTAGATTCCGCATAATCTTTGATATATTTTTACAAAGTTTCTATCATAGTTGTATAGGATTTATCTTGCATAACTAAACCTTACACAAGCTAAGGAATTCAAGATCCATTCAAGTGGGATCAACAAGTGGTATCAGAGCTTGTTGCTTTGAGAAACTTTTCTAAGAAGACATGGATCAAGACTCAGTACATATGGTGGCTGCATCAAAAGTGCATATGCTCAAACCAGGTGAGTATGAGCTTTGGAGGATGAGGATGGAACAGTACATCCAGATGATTGATTATTCTCTATGGGAAGTGTTGATCCCAACTCAACATCTATTCCTTAGCTTGTAAAGGTTAAGTTACCTTGGATAAATCCAAAACAACTTTGGTAGAAACTTTGTGTGTATATTAAAGAGTATGCAGAATCTACTCTTCAATACTTAGAAGAATTATGAATGTAAGAGTAAATATGATTGAACAAAGATGTAACAAAAAGCTTTAATATTATTAAGATCAATAATACGAGTACTCTGTCTAGTACTAGGGTTTACAACCTTGAAGCTATGCATGCAACTCTATGTAATCACACCTAACATCATAACCTAGGATCTCCTTTTATACTCTATGGAGTCCTTTACAAGATAACTACAAATCTTCTAAATATTTATCTTATACAAATATCTTTCTAACTAAATAGAATATACACTGAATAAGTCAATACTTATCACTTCATATGTCTTCATCCCTTTAGAAGTCTTAAGTCTTCATGCAGTAGTCTTAACTCCTTTAGCAGTGTTAAGTTAGTACTGGCAGTACTAACTTTCTTCTAGCAGTACTAACTAGTTAGTACTGGCAGTTGTAATCTTGAGCAGTACTAAGTCTTTGGCTTGGCAGTACTAAGTGTATGAGTTTAATTCCTAACAATCCTCCCCTAAACTTGTGATTTACCTTCAAATCTACAAGTTTATCTGAATTAAACCATCTGTGCTGAGAGGATGCTTTCAAACACTTTATTGTCTTGGTCTGTTTGCTTGTATGAAGATTTTCTTTAGAAGCTTATTTGCCATCTCTAAATGTTGTTCTACTAACAGCTTGTTAACCAACATCAAAGTTAGAACTCCTTTTGACAATGGATATTCTTTCTCTATCAGCATAAAAATATCTATTCCTCTCTCTGTAGACACATGATGAACCCCACATGTATCATATAATCTCCATTTTAATAGATCATGCATATATCTCTGAAGTTTCCATAGTGTATCATCAGTATTAGGTTCAAACAACCTCTTCAATTCAACCCATAATGTTCTTTCTTTGTCATCAGTAGGTTCTGTTGAACTGAATCTTTCTTTAACCAAATTCCATAGCATCACCAAGTCATCCCTGTCAAAGATTTTCAACATATCCTCAAAGAATTGATATGCTTCTGTATGATTACCAACCCTGATGATCTTCTAATATTTTCTAGATTCTTCAGTGTAAACCTCCCAGTCAATGATTGGATATTTGACTTGTAAGGCTTCAACATAAACTTCTTCCACTGGAACTACCATCATCATTTGTTGTAAATCCTCTTGTGACAATTCTTTTTCCTCTTCTTCTGGTTGTTCTTGAACTGATCCTGAAGCTTCATTAGTCTTTTGCCTCTTAGAACCTTCATGATCAAGTTCTGCTTCTGCAGCCCTTTTAGAACTTCCAACTTCTGCAGAATCAATAATTGTTGCTTGTGAACTTCCAGCTGCTAACTCTGATGCTCTTCCTCTATCTTCAGTCTCCATGGGTACAAAAGTGTTGACATTCTTCATTGTAGTTTCAAATAATTCCTTGAGCTCATCAAAAGAATATCTTTTCAACTGCTGCAGTGTATGACTTCCCATGTGCTTGATGTAATTAATCATATAATTCCTCTGTTGAGCTTGTGTCATGGGCTTGTTCCTCTTTGCTTCAGCTTTCTGTGCAGCAAAATATTTCTTTCTCTGATTAATAAGATCTACAAGCATCTTTGCTTGATCAACTTCACTGTACTTGTTCCTTTCCTCTGCTTGTAGTCTCCTAGATAGCTCTTCATCAGCTTCAACTCTTGCTCTAATGTTTTCCCATTCTTCTTTAGTAAAAGATTGAGCTGCTTCATGAACTCTAGCCATCCTTTGTCTTTCTTCTTCATCCAGTTCCTCTTGCAGTCTCACTGCTGCTTCATGACCAAGCCTCTCTTGTTCTTGCTGTAATTTAGTTCTCTTAGTTTGTTCATCCTCAGATTCCTCCATTTTACCTTTACCTTTATCTTTGACTACAACTGGTGAAGGAATACTGATGTTAACCTCTTGAACCATACCAGCAGTACTAACTGGCATTGATGCACCAGCAGTACTAACTGATTCTTCAGCAGTACTAATTCCACCACTACCAGTACTAACTGCCCTTCTTCTTCTAGTATAAGTGTGAACATTTGTTTTAGCTGCATCTGCAAGAACTTTAGCTGCACTAAGAACTCCCAACTGATCTTCAGGTTGATCTTCTCATTGTGTAGGAGTAACCAAAGTAACTCCTGCATCTTGATCAATTTCTTCTATCATCCTCTCCTGTTTGGAAGGATCCTATGAATCCTCTTTATCATCTGAAACAACAATTTTGGCTCTCCTTATAGAATGGCTTGTCTTGACAGTCTTTTCTAACTTTTTCACCTTCATGATAAGCTTGGTATAAGCAGCACTATATGCTTGCTTAGTGTGCTTCAAATCTGTCTCCAAGCTTTTCACTTTCTGGGACAAAGTTGTACATAAAATCATCAATTCTTTTAGTGTCATACTGCCCTTATCACTTCCAAGTGTGTGAACTCTTAGGAGAGGTGAATCACAGGGCGATGTAGGTACCCTCTCAGACCTAGTCTGAGCAATGGAACCCCCCATGGCTTCTTGGCACCTAGGACTACCACCTGCACTAATTCCCTGAGGAAGAGGCACATTAGGTATTGCCATGGATTGGGTCCTATTAATGTTACCACTAGCATGCTCTGCATCTAAGCTACCAGCAGTAGTGGTAGACCTTTCTACTCTGTCATCCCACTCCTCATAGACAACCTTATCTATTACATTGGGTATAGGCTCACTATTCTGAGGTAACTCAGTGACCTTGTTTAAGGCTTGCCTAGGTGTTTGAGTCTTTTGGTGTGATGATGATACAACACTAGGGATTGGTTCTTCATTAGTAGGTTGAGCAGTAGAAGGTGGTGGTTGGGGTTCAGAGGGATGTCCTGAACCTTCACCCTCTTCTGCTTGAATTGCTAGCATACTTGGAAACAAAGGTGTGTGTTCCCTAGAAAAACCTCTTTTCATATTGCTAAAAAGTTTTGGAGTTAAATTAGGAGCAATATATTTTCTGTTGTGAGGATTAAGGAATCTTTTGTTCTTGTCCAAAAATATTTGAATAAATCTTGGATACATTAAAAATTTATATTTACTATCCAAGTTTTTCACCATACCATCAAAAATCAATTTAGAAAAGTTAAAAGTTATGTTTGTGGCCAAGCAAATAATAGCAGTTGCTATATTGCTACTAAATTGTTCCCAAGAAGTTTTCTTAGGGCTAACAGACTTCTTTCCTTTATTTTAATATTTTTTAATTTTATTTCTGCTTATTCTCAATCTTTTTTTCTTAAGACAGTGTAGGATGGTTTGGATCAAATATCTCCATGAGGGGAAAATTTGCTTTTTTGAAATGTCTGTTTTCATCAGGCAAAACATATCCCATCACTGAGAGTTGATCAAAAATTTCAGTAGTTGGCAAAACACTAATACCATCTACATCTGCTAATTGAAGATGTCTCCTAACAGATGCTTTCATAATAGTGAATTCTTTGCCATCAACTGTGGCAGTTATTTCTTGTTCTCCATTATCAACTGTTCTGATAGTAGCAGTCTGCCAAAACTTTTCGATGAGAGAAACATAGATAGTAGGATTCTTAGTAAAACATGCCTTATATAACTATCATTGAGAAAATCTACTATCTCTTGGAATCCTTCACTCCCAGTTGGTTTTTTAGATAAGCAACCATGTTGTGTTTGCCGCGGAATTCCAAATTCGCCATTAGTGATTGAGTTATGATAAGGGTTCTGTGTGAATGTTCGTTAATGAGAGTATGCGAGTTTGGCAAAGTTAATTGAGATTTTATAGAAAGCGCTTAAGGGTTTTGATTGGGCCGACTGAATAAAATGGATTCTTTATCTTGAACAAAGCTTATAAGTGAAAGAAAGATCAAGAGTTATCCAAATTATAGACCCCTATAAGCGAAATATTTGGCAGAATAATCTCAACGGCTATATTTAATTGCCAAAAATCTTTTATGCCCCAAACAGTCTTAACGGTAGTCTAGCAGTACCAAGTTTAGCCTAACAGTACTAAGTAATGCCCAACAGTACCAAGTTTATCCTAGCAGTATTAACTTTTGAGGTACCAGTTTTAACCTCAATTCCGTTTCAAAAGGCATCACAAGCTCTCTTTCTGTTTTTAAGCTCACTATATCTCTCAATTCTTTTGCTCATTGAAACACTCTGTCTGTTTTTATTTCACAAATCTCGATATTCTTTTGAGCTCACACTTTCTCTCTGTCTGTTTTTATTTTCTCTCAATTCTTTTAAGCTTACTTTTTCTCTCTGTCTGTTTTTATTTTCTCTCAATGCTTATAGTATTAATTATAACAGCAGTAGAAAGTATACTTACCAGTAGTAAGGTAGGCCAACAGTACTAACTTGAATTTCATCATTAGCTGTTGTTTCATTCAATTTCAAGCATCATTTGTGCATAATCTGTTGCATATTAATACAATTATCCTCCCCTCAATCAATGCTTCAGAGGTTAAGCATTCCAATACTTGCAATCAGATATTGAAATCTTCCAACATCAAAAGCTTTTGTGAGTAAATCAGCAACATTGTAATCAGTTTTAATTATTTGAATAAGCTTCTTCTCATTGGAATCTCTGATGAAGTGATGTCTAATCTCAATGTTATCAGTCTTTAAGTGAAACACTGGATTCTTAACAATGCAGATTGTGCTTTCATTATCAATGAAAATCTTGGTATTCATGAAGTTGTATCCATAATCCAGCATTTGATTTTGAATCCAGAGTACTTGTCCACAACAACTAGCAACAGCTACATACTCTGCTTCAGTAGTAGAGTTAGCAACTATGGTTTGCTTCTTGCATTGCCATGAAATCAATCTTCTTACATGAAATTGACAACCTCCTGTTGTGGATTTCCTATCTAAACTAGCACCAGCATAGTCACTGTCAGTATATGCTTCCAAGTCAAATGGTGAGTCCTTAGGATACCAAAGGCCCAATTTAGGTTGACCTTTCAAGTATCTAAAGATTCTTTTCA